>OOFE01013698.1:0-12039 GCA_900323365.1 Monocentris japonica
AAGCCATACCATCCCATACCGTCTTTTCGGGGTATGTCCCACATTTGGATTGGACAGAAAGTTTGACGTGTTCGAGTTGGCGCTCCTCAAATGTGGCTCCGGGGGCCGCTGCCGGGAGCACAGGAGCCCCTCACACCGAGTGGAGGCACCGCAGCAATGAAGTCTTTCTTGTGGAGCCTCTTCTACTGCGGTTCACTGATGGTATCTGACGTGCTGGCAACATACCGTGGGATGGATCCCCAGCACATATCTGCTCAAAGCCATGCGCAAACCAGAAACATTGCCCGACCGCCGCACAGGACGCTCAATCCAGCAAGTAAGTCACTCGGCTCCCTACAACCCTATGTTCAGTTTCAGCTGGTAGCACATTTTCATTGTCTAAACACAGTGTTACCAACGTAATATTTGTTCACATGGAGGAAAATAGAATGTGTCATGTAATGCTTAGAGATTAATATACCAAAATGTATGTTGTATTTTTCATTTTGTCAAAAAGCCAATAAGAATCAATTGCTGTGAATAATAGAATTTACCAATTATTAGCAGGACTATGTATTTCATCTTTCAATCATTTTGGCTAACCAGCAAACATAACAACAGGATTTCACAGTACTTTTCCCAAACACAACATGCATGAAATCTTCAGTTGACGTTTCACAAGTATTATATAATCCCTCATCTTGTTTGAAACGATTTTACTCATGCTTCAACTAATCATTTATCCCTGCTCTTAAAAAAAGCAGAGGTCATTCTCATGTAATCTTGCACTACATAGACAACTTACTAAGTATACAAAAAGACAACTTACACACTCTCCCATTTACCTACTTTCAACCTACTAATGTGCTCTATCGCTTCTCCTTTCTGGTGGCCCATAGTTCACGGCAGTGATTACAGGTATAGAGGGTATCACTACCACCAGCAGCCACCCAGGATCCCGCCACCGGTAGTGTATCAACCTATTCCCCTATCTCCGCCAGTGACTTACCACAGACCCACAGTCCCCATGCCATATTATCACCACCGATTCAAAGGGCCAGGGCCAGTGCCACCACACATGTATCACTTTTACAAAGGCCTATTCCCACCAGTAGTCCACCATCAAAGGGTCAAAGGTCCATTCCCAGTGGGGGGGCATTTTAAACTGAAAGGCCCATGCCCATCCACGTCAGTGGCTCAGCCAGATCCCACGGTACCAACACCACCTGTGGTATACCTTCCCACCATCCTTCCAACTCTGCCGGCTACAACAGAGGTATACCAGCCCACTGCGCTGCCAGCTCCACCAGTGACTATGATGTCACCGGTGACGACCACCATGCCAGTGGTGGTGACTACGATGCCACCGGTGACGACCACCATGCCAGTGGTGGAGACCACTGTGCCACCGGTGACGACCACCATGCCAGTGGTGGAGACCACTGTGCCACCGGTGGAGACCACCACCCCCGTGACGCTACCGGTCAGTACCCAAAGCGGCATCATCACCACCGTCAGTCCTGTGGAGACAGGTAGAATATTCCTAGTCAGGTTTGTTTTGCAACCCAATCAATGCACCTCAATGCTTTCCAGGCCAGCTCTTTGTTTCATTTTAGAAATGTGAAGGCACCACTTATGTTATGCTCACCCTGTGGCACAAAGGATTGCAGCATCAAATCATGCGTATTGGTAAATGTAATTTAGCAGGTGAATTTTGAGGGGAATGATATAGAAAACACTTCTCAGGAATGCACAGCAAAACAAACCCAGTACAGCTGCATCGCTGGGTGGTCCAGAGCAATAGATACATAAAACATAGCTAAAACTAACCTCACTTTTTTTTAAGAAGCAGTGTGAGCAGTCCACTCCCCATAATATTTTTTCTTTATTGAGACATCAGAAAAGCTGAGAGGGACACAGACCAGGGGAGACACAGGACTAGGATCTTTCGCCGTGATTTCACTTTTTTTTTCACTGTGTTGGGACCAAGCATCCTTTTCATCCGGGGCAATGAACTAGAGCGAGAAGTCTCTGGTGGACTGTTGACCGTTGAATGGATACAGTATGTCTTCTCATAAGGCATACTATATCATTTTACCAGAAGCTAACCTCTTGGTTTCTTGTCTGTCATTTTACCACTGCAGTGATGCACAACTTATGGTCCTGTGTGCCAGCCGTTTCCCTTTATTCTTCTAGGAACCAGCATTGTGCATCCCAAACTGTTTGAATAAACTCTCATCAATCCTTGATTTTTAACTGAATCATTCTCACTGTGAAAGATGTTATTCAAACCAACACACATGAATGTTGTTTCTGAATAATGCACAGGAGTTTTTAGTGTGACAGGGACTTAAAGAGCTGCAATGCGTTTGGTTGATCACCAGAAACAGACTCTCAGTGCAGGAGCCGTCCCCTGGACCTGGTATTCATCATTGACAGCTCTCGCAGCGTGCGACCCGGTGAGTTTGAGAAAGTCAAGATATTCCTGGCCGACATGGTCGACACGCTGGATGTGGGGACGGACGCCACCAGAGTGGCCGTGGTCAACTACGCCAGCACGGTCAAGATCGAGTTCCTGCTCAAAGATCACCTCAACAAACCTGACATGAAGCGAGCCATCACACGCATTGAACCACTGGCGGCTGGTACCATGACCGGCCTCGCCATTAAGACAGCTGTGAATGAAGCCTTCACTGAGCAGTCTGGGGCCCGGCCTCGCTCCAGGAAGATCTCCAAGGTGGCCATTATCGTGACGGACGGGAGACCTCAAGACCAGGTGGAGGAGGTGTCTGCTGCGGCCCGGGCCTCGGGCATCGAGATCTACGCTGTTGGGGTGGACCGAGCCGACATGCGCTCCCTGCAGCTGATGGCGAGCATCCCTCTGGATGACCACGTCTTCTACGTGGAGACCTACGGCGTTATCGAAAAGCTGACCTCCAAGTTCCGCGAGACCCTGTGCGGTAGGACAAAGGCGGGCCGACGAGACCTTTCCTCCCATTAACCTTGGTTCTAGTTCCTAAATAAGGGACACCTACAGTCTACATGGGGTGACGTTGCACATTATTGATCATTTAAATTGTTATTGGTGAATATAGAATAAACTCTTTACTTTAGTAAATAGTAAGAACAAATACAAGGACAGATATTCCAACCCCCACATGGACTGCAGATGTTGGCACTAGAACCAGCTTGTAGTTGCTAAGTCAAACCCGGAGTAAAGTATTGGGGCCATTTGGTCCTAAACTTTCAGCTTCTTTTTTTGTTTTAGCACAAAAGACTATTTTATCTACTACAAGGTGATGATTTGATAATAGCTCATATAAGTAATTTGTTTTGCAATCAAAGCATCATTGCAAAGAGACTGCTTTGAATTTACAACGTTTGGTCCTTTTTACTTGAAACTATAAAATAATTACCCTGATTAAACTGTACAGTAGAACCTCACTTATTCAGACCAGTCAGGAAAGTCTTCCAGACTAGTGAAATGTTTGAATGACTTAAAAATACTTAAAAATTGCCCTTGTAGCTGCAGCATATTCATCATCTGTACGATATGTCTGCATGCACATCAGTTTCAAAAAGCCCTCAGTCTTCTTGCAGATGAAATATGTTAAATTGTATATTTCAACAAGAAAATTCCAACAATTGTGTGCGCAGTGAGCTGAACAGAAAAACGTTCTGCGTGATAACATGATTTCATATCTTCTCCCTGTAGTTATTGGTCCATTCAGATGTCAGAGGTTTGTGCAAATGAGGTTCTACTGTGATTCTGCAATTCTAAAAACAGTTTTTCCACGTTGCTGTCTGAGGGTTGTTTTGTCCCACTTTGCTTTTTGTGAAATGATATGTTCATGTAACGTTGTTACTGTTGTACTTCAGGGTTCTGTGATTTTATCTGTGCTGCCCAACACACAGTATGCTGAGATGTGGTGAAGGTGCATGAACGGACTGGATTTTCCACCGTGGCAATAACGTCTGAGAACCACCTTTCAACAGCTTGTAAATACTGCCTGTTGAATTCAGGCAGACAAAAAAAAAGTCCTATGTATCTACAGTTTCATCAAAAATCACTATGGGAATATGTTAGGTAAAAATAAGTTACTTCTGTTTGTCAGCATTTATAAAAAAAAAAAAAAAAAAGGTTTCCTGTCTAAATCCCCACCATGGAAAGAGAGAATGATAACAAATCATTTCCAAGTTTATTAGATTATTTTTGTAAGTGTAGTGGAGGCTTTGTTTTACATATCATGTATTCCTTCCACACCAGAAACGACATGCTAGCCTATGAAACTGTGCCCTTGCTGCCATCCCTTAAACCCGTCTTATTCCAGGTGTGGACCCCTGTGCCATGGGACACGACTGCGAGCACACATGTGTCAACAGCAACGCCTCCTATTACTGCAAGTGCCGGAGTGGTTATATCTTGAACGCGGACAAGAAAACATGTTCCCTAAAACGTAAGAGCATAACAGTTGCTTGACTTATGGCCCTCTGACTCTTTGATGATATTAATGCTGGTCAAGACTTGACCTGAGGTATACAGCTGTAAAAACAATGTGTAGTAAGTATCTGACTCTTAAGCAGCCATGCTTCACAACATCACAACCGACTGCATAATCCTCGACTTTTTGATGGACTGTTGGCGTTTCCGTTCGTTGGACAATTAGCTGGTAACATTTGAAGAATTGCTTCAGCTTCACTGCAGCGTTGTCATAGCAACTTAATATTGTAGTATATTCCTGACAGTGTATATCCATAACCTGCCCAGAAAAGAAATGCATTTGTTTCAGTCGTCAGCTACGATTTGTTACTGAGGGGTGGTCTAGTTGGGAAATGTAGGGTGGGTGGTGTAGCCTTTGTTTATGATCTGTTACACTGATGTGAAATTTGCTTTGTCCTGGCGAAGAGGTGAAGGCGGAGGTGGTTGTGGACCCCTGTAAATGTGAGGCCAGACTGGCTTTCCAGAAGCAGACACAGGCGGCCATCCAGCAGCTCACAGCAAGACATATCCTTCCTGTTGTTTGAGATGGAAAACACTGTATTGGAAACATGCTCCATAGCACGGTGTACTGAGATGCTAGCATGGTTATGGGAATGAAACAATCTTGTATAGGTACAGATTTATGACAGAACTGTAATAGGGTCTTGCATTACAGTCAGCTGTTTTGTAACATAATCACGTCAAAGCATGTAAAGAGTTTTCTCATTCTCAGTTCATCACTGTTTGATTGTCCCAATTGATCGTGTTCACAAATGAGGTGCCTTGACTGATCTCACTAGCCGATGTGACAGGGAGAGTGGAGCAGCTGGAGAACATGGTGGGCCGTGTTTAAAGGTGGACACGGTGGTAAGTATTGTCTCAGGTAATTGGTAGTAAAAGTCTCCCACCCGCCACACTGTTTGACCCGCTGTTTGTTGACTCTCTGCAGAGGCAGCCAGCTTGTACGCTTCCCGTCAGCGTCACAGCCACGGACTACTGCAAAACAGGCATGTACTTCCTCCCACCTCCTCATACCGACGGATTTCAACCACAGATCAAGTGGAGCTGTGATACACAAAAACCAGTATGCCTCAATTTATGAAAAATGCCCAAGAAGTAGATTGTTGCTACAAAGTTACAATATCTACATTTAGTCTGTATGTATGACCATTGAAGGTGCTATTGTCTGAAATTCCTACATGACAATAGATTGATAATGTATCAAAGAGAATGACTGTTGTCTCTCTTTGTTTTGCTGTGAGGCTCAATGTATTATTAATGCAGTTGTATCCTGTTTTGGCAACACTATACATACAGACATATATATATATAGTATTTGTGTTAGAAAATGTGTGATTAAAAGAAATTGTGTCATATAAAAATGTCTAAAATGGATTTGTTCCATAACACATTTTTGAGACTTTTTGCTCTAATATATACAAACAGTAAAGTGTTAAGTGCATTAGATATCTTTACAAATGACTAAAATTGGTATTTTCTATTATTTAAACTATATTTCCTTTTGTATAAGCTGTTGCAATCAAATTGTATTTGTTCTTAAATAGAGATATCCAGTGTTTGAACTGTGTGATAAGGAAGAGAAACTTTAATCTCCTGTGTATCTGTGAATGTTAGTGAACGTGTTTTAAGTAAAACAAATGGGTAAATTGGACAATAAAAAGCTACAGAGGAGTTTGTTGTGTACATGTGTTGCCTTCATGAACCCACTGGCTGAGCACAAGAATATCACACCTACATATCACAAGCTTCACATTTTAAAGGCTATATCTGTAATGGAAGCTGTACGAGGCTGCTTGTTGAAATGAACTTTAATGTCTCAGCTTTCAACACAATGACAACATGTGACGGCCAAACATGAGTTTTGTCTTTGAAAAGGGCTTGTTCACGTATGTTTACAAACAATGGAGTAAAGCATGTTATGATATGATGAGTTATGAAAGGTTGGGAAACTTCAGAAACTCTTATTTTCCATCTACAAATGAAATTCTTCAAAAGCATTTATGAACATACCAAAAAGATGGCCAAATAAACATACAGTGGTGGTATGTACGTGTAGATACAAAAGAGGCATTATATCACTGATCCTTTTATGTAACTGAATCCCTATGTCTCTATCTCTATGTCAATATAGAAAGGTAAATATCCTGGCAGAGCTCTGATATTTCTATTAACTGTGTTAAAATGTACTCTGCCTTTACGGAAACAGTGAAACCTTTCAGACATCCATATCTGAGGTCAGGGAAAGATCATTTTCATGCTGAAATACACCTTTGGTCAGTAAGCACATGATCCTAGAGGCTTCCTCTTACAGCCTGACAGGTACTGTATGTATAACATGATAAATGAATGTGGGTACTGACGATTTAAATAGTATTTATCAACCACCCATAACCTCTGTATTTGTACTGGTTGTCATCGCGCTCGTTTCACACCTTCTGCATTGCCACGGAAACAACAGATAGAGGTAATCGCGACCTCACCGGAACGAGTGTGTTTATTTGTGCGAAGCTCCGCTGACAACAGAGCTGCTCTGTCTGCGATGTCTGTGTGAGTCAACACTCAAACGTTTACCTCCAGTCTGGTTTGGATCCTCTCCCTTTCCTTTTACCAGCCAGCTGCTTTGTGTTTGTTTGCTATGTCGGTGGCTTTCATGGTTACCACGCACACACACACAGGCAGTCAGAAAGGTGGGCCCACCAATGTATCAGTGTAACAAGATGAATGGGACTGACACAGCCTTGCTATTTTCATATTAAAAGTTAAAACAAGTGTGGAGGGTGGAGGGGAATACTTGTAACGATGGCTGCCATGCATTTGCTTCCAGGAAGTTTTAATGTAAGAAGTTCAAAATAAAATAGTATGTTTATTGCCAAGAGAATAATAGTATTTTCTATGACATGGATAATTGTGTTTTTATCATGTAGGGGAATTTGAAATGTTTTTTTTCCCCCAGGTGACCTCATAATAAGCAAACGGCCCCATAAATGTCTATAAAAACAGATATTAAGCTGTGGGAATTTACAGTGAGAAATGTATGTTTAATGAAAATAAAGGCTATTTGGTCCTACTTAAAGGGGGATACCACTGACTTTATGGTTTTAAATATATCATCCTTAGCCCTAGGACAGTTTGGCCTGAACTAATGAGCCCTCACTGTTGTTTCCAGCAGCCAGAAACAAGAGAGACGACTTTGTTCCTCTAATCTGTGATGTCGCAGATGAACAGGTTCATAGAGGAGGAATCGGAGAAATTGTCAAGCCTTGGGTATTTTTGGTTTATTCTACCTGTTTGTATATAGTTTTGTCTTCCTAAGCAGTCATTTGCAATGCATATTTGTGAATTTGTCATCAATAAAATGTAGTCTCTTTACATTTCCTCGCTTTCCCTGCCATCAAAACTGAAAAGCATTGCATTAACCTGCTTTTCTTCCAGGTTACATGGACTGATATAGAGCTCACTTGGGACAGTTTGTAGCTATATTGAAAGTGAATTGAAAAATTGAGTAAGACATTAGCTAGAGCTGAACTGTAATGATCAGTGTGATGCTGTGGTGCTGCTGTCTGTGAAGGGGATACACTGTGTGAAGCTTTATGATGGATGTCCGTCCTGGTTCTGCCAGACCAGAGGGGACTTTGATACTTTGTGTTAACTCTCTCAGCACACAGCAATATTTGTGGTGCTAGAAAGAAATGCCAGCTCCAGGGTCGCTGAACACAAGTGTCTTAGCCTCAGGTGTACAGGTCATCTTTGCCAAAATAAAGGGTTTAACCTTTCCCAAAGGTTAGAGTTGGACGGGTGTTTAAATGGGCTCAAATGAGCTTTTGAATAAACCCTAGCAACATGCCCAGTTTGAGATCTTCATTAGATATTTGGTAAAACACAATGCTGTGCAACCAATTCAATCTGTGTCAGGTTTGAATGCATCAAAAACTAGTCTTGTGATTCACACTGAAATGTTTGAATGCCAAAAATGTTTTATTTGTAACTGCTTCCTCTTTGCT
The DNA here is from genome assembly GCA_900323365.1 of Monocentris japonica. Classification (NCBI taxonomy): domain Eukaryota; kingdom Metazoa; phylum Chordata; class Actinopteri; order Trachichthyiformes; family Monocentridae; genus Monocentris; species Monocentris japonica. Next base: position 8,482 of record OOFE01013698.1, read on the forward strand.
ATTAAAATATTTTCCATTTTGACTTTTTGGATCCTTTTTTATTGCAGAAAGCCCCTTGATGTAAATCCTTGTGATGTAATGACCTGCACAGGAATCTAACCTACATTTCCACAGGGCGTCACTGTGTAAGGCTGCATGTTATGTCTGTTGTCAACAACCAGTGGCCTACATCCTCTTCCACGGGGTCCAGCTGTTTGGACAGTCTGGAGATAAATGGGGCGCAGAGGAAGTAGCTACCGAATGACCTATAGCTCCTTGAGGTGCCATTTTTCACTAGGACAGTTGACTTCTTCACCTGGGAGATCGTCCAAGAATTTCTCACCCGTTTGCTTATAGGTTTAGTCCTTGTTGTGTATTTGCTGCAGCGAGCCTCCACACTGTGCTGAGACTGGCATGATAGATGAGTCTGGGTAGGTCACAGCATTTGCTTTCAAATGGTAAACATCTCCATTAAATTTATCAGGATAATGTTGCAGAGAGTGGTAAGTGACTGATTGACAACAGTGTTGAGATTTCTGGCTAGATTATGATTTGAACTTTCATCGGTCCTGGCTTTCACCCCATTACCAGACACTATTTGTACTCTGGATTAAAAATCATGCTGATGTAAAATCTATGCTGCCAGTCCAGTCTGCCACCTGCTGTTACAAAAGAAATAAACAGCATTGATCTTACACATCAGAAATTGCTATTCAACAAATTTAACCAAACACTTACATTGAAGTAAATTTCAAGTCATTAAAAATGATTGTCATTATAATCAGGGATGTAGTAGAGGGTAAAGCCACCTATACTATATAGTATATAATATATACTATAATACTAATAGTTTACCCACCTTTTTAGTCGGACACAAATATTTATTACCGAATTACCTAAATTCATAGTATACATCATAGTAAGTCGTATCAGTGTGATCCAAGTTATATGAGGGGCGTTAAATTAACGCTTTCCCTAAAATATGATTACTTTTTATTTATATTAATGGCTGTTTGCCGTACGATGATCATCAGCTGGAGGTCATAGTTCAGCCTCCTTCTTCTTTACCAGTACATCACTGGAAATAAGGAAAATCCAACCTTTCGACCTGGCCATGTTGCTCAAACCGCACGCTCGCGAGAGACGCATTGAAACGCGATTGGATGCGCTTGCGTGTGACGTCACTTTCGCCATTGAAGATTACCTCAAACAAACAATTGCAAAATCATCCGATGGAACAAGATAATTCTCAAATACTTCAACATGCTCACTCTGAGTTCAAAAAACAGAATTTCAAACAGGCAGAGGAACTGTACACAAAGTTTATCTCTTCCTGCGTGCAGACCAGGTACTAGTTGTGTTGTTTAGGAGACTAGAGACTAGCTAGCTTGCTTCCGGTAGCTAAGTTAACGTTATTTCCCTCTCTCTTCAGTGTGATTTGCCCTCTTTGCTATTCGATCGAGCTAGACTTTAATCACGGTGCTGTATTCGCAGGGAATTTGAAGCAAGCAACCTGGCTACTGCTCTCAACAACCGTGGGCAGATAAAATACCTCAGGGTGGATTTTCGTGAAGCAGTAGAGGACTACACTTCGTCAATAGAGGCCGACTGTCAGTTTGAAATACCACTCTACAATAGAGGACTCATTCACTATAGATTAGGTAATGAAATGCACCTTTTTTGTTTTGATTTGACGGGTGCTGTTTGTTCCCGTCAACACTAAGATTGACATAAATATGACTTCCGGTCGGAACTTTCAAAATAAAACCCTACTTGGTAAACGTGTGTTGCACCCGGTTGCAACGTTTATGAGTAATACAGAAAAGTAAAGAATATATTTTAGCGGGAATCCGTAGTGAATGAAAAGACAATTCCTGTTTTTGACTCAATTAAAAAAAAGAAATATATTTTAACCAATCTTTAGGTGTGATCATAGGTGTATAGCCATTTCCCTGTGTGACACTAGATGGAGCTGTGTATTCACTCATTTAACTACGTGTAGTACTTGTCTCATGCAAGAGGAGTGAAACTGCTGACTTTAATTTTTCATAGCCAGTGTGAACGTACATTACATCAGAGCATGAATTTATAACTATGATCTATTTACGTTTTACCTTATTTTGCAGGTTTTTTCGAAGACGCTAAGAGGGACTTCCAGCAGGCGCTAAAACTCAATCCAGATTTTGAAGATGCCAAAGTGAGCCTACAGCAGACACTTCTGGACCAGCAGCACAAGCTCAACAGGGATTACTGAGAATTGTATAGACTATAGAGTACACATTTTATATATCCTCCAATCTGGTGTTAAAAAAAGAAACATTGAGGCAAATGTGGCACATTATGTCTGTCTTTGTGTATTCATTTCTGTATTTGCACTGCAGTCTTTGTGAATAATATTGATAATTCCAGATGGGCACAATCGATCTGAAGTTAAGCAGGATTCATTTTCTCGTTATTTAACTTCACTTTTATATAAACGAATATTGAAGAACCTGACACCTGACCAAGGAAGCAGCATCATGACAAACAGAGAAGTTGCAGACAAACAGACAGCAATGTGTACAAGAAAATCAGAAATTCACTGTTTGAACACACAAACAGCATCTCGCAGGATCAAGGGCCAAGTTTATATAGATCTTGTTTAAGTAGAGCATTGACAGCCCCTTATATCATCTGCCTCAAGATCCTTCCAATTAAAAAAAAATGGCCTCATAAATGAGTAAAGTGTATCGATTAATCTGAGTGGAGGGGTCAGACCAATCAACCCAAGCATGCTAGGTGCAGTGATGAGCTAGGGTTTTTCAACCAGCAATAAATGTCAATGCAATGATATGGTGTGTAAACCATTTTGGGAGGAGGGTTGTGAATATAAAACAACCATAATCAAGTGCTGGCCTACAGTAGCAGTGAACAGTCTCTTAGCTGCTGAGGAAAAAACAGTTTTGTCCCTTAAACTTTAATTGGTTCTTAAATCTTTACATGACTTGCTTAATATGTGACCTAAATGGTAAATTAAAATTCTTAGGTACTACAAGATTTAACTGTCTCAAATCAATTTGCCTTAAAGACAACAATTGGTGGATGACTAGATTTCTTGAGTTTGTGAACCTTATTTACGTTTTTGACCAACATATATGTATGTAAGATTGTACCATCAGTGAGCAATAAATTATTTTGATTATATCATGGATGGAAGCCTTTTCATGCTACACTCAGTATCTGTAACAGGTTTTGACTTGTTCTTTTGTTTTTACTTCTATGCTGTGAACCGCTAGCTAACAACTCACGCTCATGTTAAGTCCAGTCCTCAAATTCTTCTCGTGAAGCTAACGCTCGCAAATGAGACTTGTTGATTGCTGATGCTCGTCACCTGTGCATTGTGACGGACTGTTACATAAAACAGCTGTTGATGGCTCAGGGAAGCTATCAGGCCCTGTGAGTCAGAGCTAGTTTTGTGGGGGCTTCGCAGGGAGGTCAATGCCAAGTGCTGATAGTGTTTGAGTTCCTGCAGATTTTGTTGGGCTGCTTTGAGTCTGCAGTATGCGGACACTTCAGAACGTGTACGTGTTTATTATTATT
>OOFE01013699.1:3915-15480 GCA_900323365.1 Monocentris japonica
CACTGATAGTTCTAGTCCTTGGTTCTGATTGTCTGAGCCACATTGGAGGCACCATAACAAAACGTCAAGCACACACTTAATGAAGTATTAATTATATAATATTATAATATATAAATAGACACCTGTGACTGCATAATTAGGAAATATTTTCATGCAAAAATACACATCAGTAGTGCATAACAGAATGCCACCAAGCAAATCTACTTTTTTTCCACAATGTCTTTATTTATTTCTCCTGTTTGATAATGATATAGTATTAATCGCACAACATTATTTTAACCCACTATCTCCCTTAAGACACAACAGAGATCTCACCCCCCCATACACATATCGACATATCACAAAAACAAAGCCGTTACAACTAATACAGTTCACAGATAGAACAAAACAGACCACAACATAAAAAAAAAACAAAAAAACACCAATGACCCGAGTATTACTTGTCACTCATCAGTATCATCTACCATCTTCTATCAAGTTACCGACATCACCATGTTTAAGAAAATTAATAAAAGGACTCCAAGCTTCTTCAAATGCCTTTTGTTTACCTCTTACAATGTAAGTTATCCTCTCCATTGCCATATTTAATGCCATCTCGTTTAACCACTTACTTAACCTCGGTCTATTTACTTTCTTCCAGTAAAGACCTGTAAGGCGCTTTGTATGTAGAATACACATGTCTATGAAAACGGATATTGTGAGGATACAAATGCAGGATAAATATAGTTGGCTCAAGAGGAAGCTTAATATTGCTTAATATCTTTCCAGAATTCTACAACTTCTTGCACTCCCATACACTATGAAAGAATGTGCCTTTAAATTCATTACACTTTGGAATATTGTCATTGAATATATGTAGTTGGAGTAATGTATATTCTCATCAGCCAATTATACTGCAATAGTTTCAGCTGTGTATTTATCGTTTGGGTCTGAACCTCCTTACATGCCTCCCTCCAATCCTCCACAGGTATATCCTCATTTAGATCCTCCCTCCAAGCCTCCAGTCTAGAATCTGATGATTCTTGTGAGCCCGACACCAATAAACCATATAATAGTGAAATCAACCCCCTATAGGCCTATTCGCTGTATACAAACACAACTGGATGCGCGCGCAGTCTTGGGGCATAAAGCAGAAAATGCAGTATGTCGTCTGCAAATGTTTGTTGATACATAAATAAAATATATTGTTAAAACGAGCAGCATTTGTTTGTATTTAACTGTTGTAATAAAGCTGGTTGCTTAGATTAGCATGTTTTAATAGACACGAAGAGAGTTGAGAGTGCTATCGATATCCCATATCCATAACTAACGTTACACAACTTGCTATAACAACTAGCCTAGAAAGGCAACGTGTGACTGGGTTATTTCTAACTTCTAAGTCCAACATAGCTTTCTCGCCACAATGCTGGCTCAACAGCCAATAAGCCAAGTATTGGGTGTCAATCCGACTCCATACAAATAAAGTTTGTTGAAAACATTTGCACGTGCGGTCATTAACCAAATCATTGGTGCCAACACACAGATTACTGTACACACATGTCAGAGGCTACAATGGCTAGCTGTGCGAACAATTATGTTGGAAGCCTTACTGTGTCAGACTCAGCAACGGTGAGCAATTGCCAGACCCCTATGAATGGAAGCTAGACTGGCCAGTCATCCATTGGCCAGACATATATACGTATTTGATCGAAAAGCCTAGTGTTTACACTAAGGGAAATCTATGCGCATACAAGTCTTTAGATGTCTACAATTATGTATTATGTGGTAATGTACAGGAGATTAAGTTTTTTGACCCACAACAGCTTGCCTGGACAGCTCAGTCAGTAGAGCATGAGACTCGCAGTCTCAGGGTTGTGGGTTCGAGCCCCGCATAGCGACCAACCCCCCTGATGGTCATGAGATGAAAAATAAAACATGATAGTTTATAGTTGGGAGGTCCAGTAATACCAATGTAAATTTGGACCTTGAAGTCTTCCTCTATCATATGGTAAGTACAAGCAATGATAGACAGAGTCTAGCACCTCAATTATTCTAAATGAAATTGGTGAAGCGTTTCTTAATTTCATTAAAAAAAACATTTTGGAGGTGGTAAAGGAATATTCTGAAATAGATAGAAGAATTTAGGTAAGATATTCATTTTCAATATGTTTATTCTGCCAATTAAGGATATGGGTAAAGCTGACCAGCGTTCTAATGAATTAGAAACATCTTTTAGAATGGGCTCATAGTTTGATAGGACTATGTTTTCAACATCGGGTGTGATTTTTACACCTAGATAGGTGAAGCATTCGGTTACATTAAACATCGAAACACATTGGACTGGCTTTTTCCTCTCTGCTTTACTCAACAACAAAATAGAAGATTTAGATTTGTTCATTTTGTATCCCGAAATCCTCCCAAAGGTCCCAACAAGTCCCGAAAAGCAGGTATAGATTTATCCAGATGTTTCAGAAACAAGATGACATCATCTGCGAATAAAGCTATTCTATGATCTGTGTGCTCGACTGTAACTCCAGATATAGCTTCATGTCCCCTCACCGCTATTGCCAGTGGTTCGATGGCAAGGATAAAGAGGAGAGGAGACATTGGACATCCTTGATGGCAACCTCTAGAGACACTAAAAGGTTAGAAACCCTTCAACACTTCAGCTATAGGCTTGTTATACAACAGTTTCACCCATTTGCAAAAGTTTTCTCCGAGGCCAAATCGAGTAAGTACTTCAAAAAGATAGGGCCATTCCACCCTATCAAAGGCCTTTTCTGCGTCCACTGATAGGAGTGCAGTGTCTGGCGCCTCCTTCTGAATGTGAAGAATATTCAGTACTCGCCTGACATTGTGAAATCCCTGTCTACGCTGGATAAAACCATTCTGGTCTCTTCCTATTAAGACCGTCAGTGGTCCCTCAATTCTCCTTGCTAAAGCTTTGCTTAGTATCTTCAGATCTAGAGGCTGATTGGACGAATGTTTTCGCATCTTGTGTTGGGTTTTCCTGGTTTTGGGAGTACTGTTATCAAGGCTCCTCTCATAGATGCAGGGAGAAGACCTTATCTGGAAGCCTCGTGTAGCATTTCCAAAAGAGGGGTCAGTAATTTGATTTTGAATTTCTTATTGATGTCTATGGGGAGACCGTGTGGGCCGGCGGCTTTCCCTGTTTTCATAGCATCTATGGCTTCAGATAATTCAAGGTCTGTTAGATCACTATCCAAATCATTTTTACATTCCTCTGATATGGACGGAATATCTAGAGAATCTAAGAAATGTTTCTGTATGTCTAAATTGGGGGGATATTCTGAGCTGTATAATTTCTCATAATATGACTGGAATTTTACATTTATTTCCACTGGGTCTACTGTCACATTTCCACTTGCATTTTCAATAGAGGTAATAGCGCGCTCTGTTTGTTGTTGTTTGATGCGACATGCAAGTAGCCTCCCTGCTTTCTCACCCTGATCATAAAATGATTGGTTCAACTTAAGTAATTTTGCCGCCTCTTTACTGGCTGACAATTTGTTAAATTGGGATCTAAGAAGTAACAATTCTTTATATGTGCATTTGCAGAATTGACTGTGTTTTGAAAGATTTTATTTTCTAATTGTTTAATCTTTGAATCCAATAATTTCATCTCTTTCTGTGCTTTCTTAGATCTTGAGCTGGTGAAACTGATTATTTGGCCCCTGATATAGGCTAGCAAATCTACTTCTTATGTATTTTCAACCCGTACTTAAACGGGCTAACTGAGTAAAAACATACCCCTATTTACAACAACAGCAACAGGAAAGTTGCTAAACTCAAGTTTCCTGAAACTTTCCACTAGAGCCACAGTATAGTACTTTTGCTGCTTGCTTTGTTGTACTGTGTTCTAAATGCTACCGCTCGCTGACCAAGATAACTTTATTCCACCTAATAATAGCGTTCTGAGTACTCCACAAATGCATGCAGACATTAAAGGAACAGTGACTCACGCTTGCCATGCAAAAACACCACTGCTCTTTGTGGACTTCCTAATGAATCATTACAAAATGGCTAAATTAAACAAATATGGTTCTGCTTGTGTAGGAAAGGGAAGTATTAATGACATCGCCGCCAGAATCTGTTGCAAGTGGGCCAATGCCTAATATGTTTGGGTAACTTACCAACACACTTCTAGCATAACTCTGCTGAACCGTGTCCAAAAGATAATGGAAAGGCATACCACGATGTATAATACAGTGAGAAAAGAAAACCCCTCATTCTAAGTAACTCTGGAAAAGAACATCAGCTAGATGCCTAAAGTGTTTATATCAATCTCAGTGATACAGTACCTTTTCGGCAACGTGCTCCCCTTGAGATAGGAGATCATATTCCATATACATGCTCATGGTGGCTCGGGCAGCTTTTGAGCCAGGCTTTTATCAATCCTTACCGATGGAACAGGTCAGACAGGCCGGACTGGTCTTTCTTGTACACCTGAAAGCATGAAAGGACGTCCTCCATGGTGAGATAAGCAGCGATCCAGGTATCAGATGATATACTATTTATAGCCCAGTTTAAAATTATGTTTGGACATGGGAGGTGGCAGTAGTCTCAAGGTTAAAGGAACAGCATTTTGACCAGGAGGTTGCCAGTTCAAATCTTTGGCTCAGATGGGAACATGTAGATCTATCCTTTAGATTAGTGAAAAACAATTTTGTTTAGCAGGTGCTCCAGTTTTGCACATGCATAGTGTGGTGAAATGTGTAATTTTAGACAGTTGTACGCATGATTTCCCTGCCCTATGGTTTCTGCTTTAGCAGACAAGGGCATCATATAGGCTGGAATAGCACATGCAGTAGCTCCCTTTCTTCTCCATTGTCTTTGGCTGAACTTTAGCTTGGCATCAAAGCAAGCTAGCCAAGAAATTATTACAACATAGATAACACATAAGTCATAATAACATTCCCAGAGATCTACTGTGTTAAGCTATCACAGTTAGCTTGGCTTGGGAAGATGCTGGGGCTGGACTACATAAATGGGCAGGGTTTCACGTGCAAGTTTGGTAGGAACCATGCACGCACACTCACAATCACAATCAATGTTCACTTCAGATAGAGCAGTATCTTACCCTAACTACGGCCAGGGGTGCCTAAAAGATTTAATACAATTTTTTAATAAAATCTAACGCAGCATGTTTTCCACACCAAAGCTATCCAGATGATGAAATGTTTCCTCTTCCTCTCCAAGCAGCCTTAGTTGGATACTATCACACCAGAGGAATTGTTTAAAGATACGTTGAAATGGAAAGAATCACCATTAGCCTTATCAGTTCCATACACTGAGGCCTCTGAGCACCCAGACCCCACAGACCTCACTACAACAACGCCATCTTCCTCTTCACCTTGTGCCCTGCCATCCCAGCTTACACTGAAGATGGCAAACAAAAATTATATGTTTCATTTAATGTCCGGCATTTTTCCTTTCATCCGCTTTCACTGACTGACATGTGGGAGGCTGGCAGATTGAATTCCTGGATGTTTAAAAAGGTGACTGTCATGAAATCCAACATGTCGTGTCCAAATCCATATTTTGTGCTAAATTGATCGAGGTTTTCCTTGTGAAAACGTGTTAGCTGACAAAGATCTACATTAAGTTTGCACATGCAGTTATAATTATGTCTGAATCTGGAACAACTGTGCTCTATGTAAAATATTCCTCTCACGGGACAATCTGATGGATAATTCCCTAACTACTGTACACTACAGGTACCCTTATCTGAGATGAAGTGGATATTTCTTCCCATCAATGTAAACTATAACCACTGGGTCCTCTTGACAGCAGATGTCCCTAAAATGTAAGTATCAGATTGGATTCAGTTGGATTCCATGCAAGCTGACAACCACAAATATGTGGAAATGTTGATGTGAGTGTGGTGTATGTAACCATTTTCTTTGAAGTTTGATTGATGCATGCACCCACCTCAAAGTTCATTTCATGTGAAAGACTGCAACTCTTGCAAAAATATTGAATGTATTTGATGTTAAGTCTTTATACATGGTTAGTGAGTGTAATGTGTAATGCACAAAGACTAATCTTTCCGCGTAGAACCATCCACAATGTGTAGTGTGAGTGCCAGGCATAGATAACCTATCTGTAACTTTGCAGGAAATATATGAAGCTGCATGGAGTGGAGCAATGGTCAACTTTCATCTGAAAGACAGCAATGCAGTTGTGGTCCGTCTGTGCTCCTGGTAAGCTACTTTTGCAATTACTTTTTACACAGGCAGAGGTAACAAACTAATATCATTCATTTTAAGTACTAATACTTGTGCACTAACCAATACAGAGGAACCTTCATGACAATTACAGAATACATGTAATGACATGAACATCTCAATTAACTACTGTAGCATCTTTTAAATTTTTTAATTGAAGATAAATTGAAAAAAAATAAATTGCCTTTCCCCTTTTCTTTTGATTGAATGCTTTTGCATTCACTAAAGACATCAAGCCAGAAACACTCCCATGCCAGCAGAAAGCTGTGGAACCCCCATCACAAAGGATTGTCTGTGATATTGCATGGTGCTTAAAAGCTGCAGGGCGCTCCATGTGGGTAGCGTGTGATGTCTGTGGACGATGGCGCCGCTTTCAGTGCGCTAACATTACAGATAAACCAAAGGGTGATTTTGTCTGTCAAGATTGCCATGTACAATATGCTTCACTCTGCTCTTCATTCAATACACTGAAATAAAGAAGGCATTGTTTAGACTAATAAAATAATTTAATAAAATCTGAATCGGGATAGAAACTTTTTTGTTTCACTTAACAAATCTCTGCTCAAAGGTCCACAAGCAAATGAAATAAAGAAGCTGACAATCACAACAAATTCACATGCCCTGAAGATTTAACAAACAATGATCAGAGCTGATTATCCTTACTTAAAAAATAGAAAATGACAACTACTATCCTTAGAGCGATTCTGTAGGTTCAGAAATATTTGCAATAGTCATAACATATTCAAATAAAACAGTATGTAACTATTCATCTGGAACTCTGTCACACAACTGTGTAGTATAAAACAAGGGTTAAGCATAGCGGCATAAAATACCAACTTTCAAATTCAATCCTTTACAGATTTAAACAAGGGTATAACATGAGAAAATGAAAACTTCCCAAATTACTGATTTATTTAACTTTGTAAAACGTTTGGTTTTAGTTCATTAATAAACGTTTTATTGAAATATTTTGTAATGTAAAGTTTAAATCTTTACTGAGACCTCAAGTCTTTCATTCAAATGTTCGTTAAGACAAACAAGACATTTTAGATTCCATGTAACATTTATTACATTTAGGCCATTTAAACTTCATAACATCAAATCAAATCACATTTTATTTGTACAGCCCTTAATCACCGTTACAGTCTCTAAGGGCTTCACAGCGCCCAAAGTGTGAAAACAATAAATGGTTAGTACACGACATCCCCCAGCCTTGGACCCTCACAGAGGACAAGGAAGAACTCCCAAAAAACAGAAAAAATGGAAGAAACCTTTGGGAGAGGCTACTCAGAGAAGGATCCCCCTACCAGGACGGTTGGGCGTGCAATAGATGCTGAGTTTGGGCAAGCAGCGTATACACAATGCATAAAAGTTTATTATGGTGGGACATCCAGATCTGATGTGGGGCATCACAGCAAACAGCAGTTCAGTCAGTGTCATCGTAGGACTAGGGGACCACGCAGGCACCAACACTGCCCAGCTGCAGCCTGGAAGCAGATAGGAGACACACCCACACACACCCATACACGCACTCTCACTCACACAGACCAATATGACCCGCGTCAGTGGACAGGAGCAGGTAGACCAGGAGAACAGGACATGTAGGCAAGATGCCAGTATCCATCGGCAGGAACCTGAGCTAGGGTGAGCTAACTGGTCTAGCCTTACTCTGAGAAGAGACTGAGCCACTCCCTCAAGGCTGGTCAAATGGGTTTTTAGCCTTGACTTAAAGACTTCGATAGAGCCTGCCTCTCTGATTGAGGTAGGCAGAGTATTCCAGAGATGGGGAGCCCGGTAAGAAAAGGCTCTGTTGACTGCAGTTTTCTTTTTGACTACGTCCTGTGATCTGTGGGCGCGTGGCGGTTTATATGGTTTAATCAGATCTGATAAGTAGGACGATGTCATCCCATGTAATGATTTATATATAAGTAAAAGCACCTTGAAGTCACACCTGGACTGAATTGGTAGCCAGTGTAATGAGGATAGGATGGGCATTATATGATCGAATTTCCTAGTTTTGGTCAGGATTCTGGCAGCAGCATTCTGGACCAGTTGTAGTTTTTTTAGTGCACCCAGTAGGTAAGCCTGAAAAGAGGACATTGCAATAATCAATTCTGATACAAAGGCATGTACTATAATTTCTGCGTCTGCCTTTGTTGGTAAGGGTCGAATCTTGGCAATACTGTGAAGATGATAAAAATATGTATCTGTTCCATTACATTGAGAACTCTATGACTTCAGTCCCATTCAACTTAATCGGACTAAATATACTTCTCTAAAGGATAATATATACCTCTCTAGGATATAATATACTAATGTAAGATACGATAAGAACTATCCCTGAGGGGAAATTGCATTTTTTATAACAGCTTCAAAACACGTACATACATTAATACCAATGTTATGGGATTACTCAATGCTAATGTTAGCTTGTTAGCTATTGTTTTGTCATTGATATCACAGCTATGCGGCATAATTTGTGGCCTCTTAGCATTTTGAAGCAAGTCACTTTTTATTGTCTGGCAACAAAAACAGAAAACAATACCAAGAGTTTGTTCTTGTGTTATCTTACATATGTTAATAGAGCTCAAAATAACTGTTGGCAGACTAAGATGGAGACGAAGAAAAGTGGGCTTCTTAATATTAAAAAGTTCGTTTGAACAATGAACGCGTCCCTGTCCCCTCACTTCCGTGTTGTAGCTCCACTCTAACTACGCATGCGCATCCGGGGGCCGCGGGCTGGGATAATCAAAGCACAGGTGTGATATCATTTTTTTGTTGTTCCAAGTTCACCGCTCATTGCTAGTCTCACGGGGGCGTAAGATAGCCTTAAAACTTTGGAAAAGAGGTAACAAATTAAGGTTTAAAGGTTATTAAAATGAAGGTGCCTGCGAAGGAAATGATGAGTGACATATTGATGCGGTTAACAGGCGAGTCTGCCCTCCCCGTTTACAGCAGTATTGCGAAATTCAAACGAGGGAAAGACGGCCTCTATGTTGTCGCCGAGGAATTCAGTGAAACTGTGAAAAAAAGAGAATTGGTCAATGCCAAGGAACGATTGAGAGTGAGTGTTCTTTAGGAAATAGCATTTTATGAACCATGAACTCATGTTTTTTTGTTGGCTGGGATGTGTTTTATATCAGGACTGAACAAACACGGAGGCCTTTAGCCCATGCCCACGTAAGACATGTTTCTTCTGAGTATGGAGAACCTCACGCCGAACTACAGTCTCCATCTATTAGCAGTTTAATGACCTCATGACATACACATGATTAGGGTCTACTGGTAATTTCCCTGTGTACCCGACCCACGAAACGGCACTTGATCCAATTATAAACTAAAACTTTTAGAGTTGGTTCACACTGTTCGCTACCCTCCAACTCAGTATTTTGGCGGAAGATTGTGGGGACTACCAGTTCTACAGTTCCAACTTTGTTGTAGTGGTAGCTGCTTGACTGATTACGTGCATGCCAAATTTACCAGTGACTAATGATTCAGAAATGGTCTTGTTTTGAATGTTTTGTATTTTTGCTGCTAAGCAAGGCAGCATTTGACGGGGGAAAAACCCTAATGTTCCAATTCAAAACCTGTAAACTATAGAGCAGCGGTCCTCACATCCAGAGTACTGCTGGTTTTCTATCCAGGTAGTTAATTGCATTCACCTGGCATCGCAGGTCTAAATGAGTCCCTGATGAGACAGCTGTAATAAACTACCTGGTAGAATAGAAAACCAGCAGTGCTCTGGACCCAGAGGTCCACTGATATAGAGGATCCAGACTGTATCATTTTGTCAATTGGGTTGAGTTACCTACAATGTTTTAAGAAGTACCGTGGTTTGTGTTAATGTGCTGTCAATGGTCTTGAAAGGGTAGGTGTAATGTTTTAACCTAATATCTCATTTTTGGAATGTAACACTCAAATGTTGACACAATCTGAGATGGACATGAGATGATTTTATGGGGGTGCAATTTATGAAATGTGGAGGTACACACATATTTAGATATATTTCAAATATATATTTATGTTCTCAATATTTACAGCCTCTGCAGGCTTCTTCAATAATCAAGGGAAAAACATAAATACTTTTGGTATTGAAGTTCACCACTCTTTGTGTTTCCACATGCCAAGGGAGTTGCAAGTAGGTATGGCATCATTTTTGGGGGTCAAGAGCAGAAAATGATAAAGCACTGCAGTAACTCACCTGAATAAAATAGCAGTGCTGCATGTTGAAGCCACTGCTCTAACATGGGCATATCATAAGATATCCTGGAGACCTCCAGCCTCTCTTCTCTGCAGATCAGAAACTTGAACACCATGTTCTCCCGCTTGAAGCGCATGGTGCCACTTATGCGTCCAGACCGCAAGCCCAGTAAAGTGGACACACTCAAAGCTGCCACTGAGTACATTCGATTGCTTGTTGCAGTCTTGCAGGACACAGACAATGTAAGTGCCGCATTCGTCAGGAACCTCTAAAATGGCAAGTGTTCCCTGTTGCGCGGCTACTAATTCACAAGGACAGCATTGCCACTTGACATGTTGAATGTTATTTTCTTGGCAGGATGATGGCAGCGGGACTGATTTTCTAAAGAATGCAATCAGTTATGGTCATGCTGAAGGGATGGGCAGTGACCTATGGAGAGTGGATGATGTGAGTTGGATTACTTTACCTGCACGCACAGATGGTCACCACTGACATGCTGCCTGAACCCTGCTAATCTGCACATAGCATGAATATCTTGGATTGGTGTCCATCAACCTAGTTTTATTTCGGCACACGTGACTAAATGTGACTTCACTGCACCAGCAGATCCTTGTCACTTTGTTTTGCACTACCAATGCCTGGTGCCATTTTATTCAACCTGCTCATGACTTTTGATACACTGGACTACTGCTCTAAAATTAAAAATTTTTCTTCTTCAAAAGTGCTTGTAGTATTTAACAAGTAATCAACTTGCAAATGTGTTTCTACAGCTAGGTACAGGGCAAATTAAAAATCATTCCAGGCAATGCAGTTTGATGCCATATAAGAAATAAGAGCCAGACAGAAAGGGTGTAAGACTGGACCTAGTTAGTATTTCTCCTTGACAGTTGCTGGACAGCATGTCAGAGGGCATGGAAGATGGATTCACCATGACTATGCCTGTGGGTGCCCTGGGATTGGGAACAGAGGATGGAGACGTGACAGGACTGGTGTTGCAACACTGTGTATTGCCCACATACCAGTTCATCATCCAAGTAGCACCTGATCAGACTATGGTAATTTGTTTGTTTGTCCTTTAACTTTGTGCATGCCCTTTTTCAGCTACACCCCAGCCACAATTCTGTTATTGGCCACTTA
>OOFE01013700.1:0-10085 GCA_900323365.1 Monocentris japonica
GGCAGTGGGGTCTGGTTGGGGGCGGGGGGGTGAAGTTGGCCGTGAGCAGTGTTAATATTTCACATCTTTTTAAAATGTAGTCATAGTTTATAGAACAAAAAATGTCCTTAGTTTTTTCAGTTGCCAACTAAAATTTACATTTGCAGCATTTTGAACACATTCACTCCTGGGAGCTTCCTGATATTTCGTGAATGTGCGTCACGTTCTGTACATAAATGCATGTCTTTGCTTGGATAATTTACGATAGGAATCTAAAAATGCTCTTCTGTGCTCATCTATACCACCTCTTGAACACACAGAATGTCAATTGTTTTTTTTTGTTCATGAGTTTGTAATGTAATTCAAATGCAGGATTATCATGTTGGTTGTGAATGCTTGTTCCTACCACACCATCACACCATTTCACAATCCAACACACTCAAATATCACTTAACATTAACGTCCCACAGCCCCATGAAACAGCCGTGACATTATCATCCATCCATCTAAGCTCCGACTGTCTGCATACAGACACAAAAATAGTATCGTATTCAGCCTGACCCAGACATACTGATGTTCTATGCACCGCTGGGCCAAATCAGAATGGGGCCCTTTAGATGAGGCCTGGATTGGATCTGGGTAGAGAAGAATAGCGCCGGTAATCGTAGTAGGTCAGGAGAGGAGTAATTCCATCAGTGGCGATGGAGGGATGGAGGGGTGGATGGGTGGAGGGGTGGGGGTGTTTGGCCAACAGTAGGGGGGGATAACGCTGAGTCAGCAAAGTGGGTTCAAGCCCCACTGGCCAAACTAAATGAGCCAATCGTGCTTGTGTGTCTCGGTGTGTATGTGCATGTATCTGTGATTGAGCTGTGTGGTGAGCTTGTGTGTGTGTGTGTGTGCGCGCGCACACAGAACTATGATCATGTTTGCATGCGTTTTGTGTGCTTATTCTTGTGTGCATATATTCATACTGTATTGTGTGTTTATATACTGTATGTGTGTGTGTGTGTGTGTATTCAGGCATTCGGGAACGGGGCAATCAGGTGAGGACGTGTCAAGACGAGCCGGAGAGATCACTATTCTTCATCAGTTCTGCTTCAGTGGCGCTCAAACGCCAGAACCCCAAAGGCTGCTGTACAATAGGGCTGCTGTGTTGTTGTAATCTCCCTGCTAGAAGGCAACTCATGTGCGAGGGCAGTGCCTGGTTAAGCTAAGACAGGGTGAGGAAAACTATTTGGCCTAGCATGTAATTCTGATGAATGGCCAATGAAACACTATTACTGGTTGTTTTTGACGGTGCTAAGGTCATTTTCTTTTACAATGACATCCATCCGTTAATAAAACTGTCAAGATTCATGGTTGCAGAGTAACCTGATGGAAAACAAAGCCTGTTTCATCCACAAGACACAACACCAACCAATGACATACTATAATGATTAGTAGAACAGGACTAGCAGCAGTATTAGTAGAAAAGGAAATAAATGTTGAGCACTGACGGTGGTGGGACTCACTGGTTCCAGGCCTGGCATCGGACACATCCACCAGTGGTCCAGTGGCCTGGGACAGAGACTGGTAGTGGACTGTGTGGGTCACTGTGGAGGACTTCTGTTTATTCGTCTCACCAAAGTCATTGTCTGTCAACAGCACGGTGGACCTGTCGTCTGGGGGGCGGGAAATTAAGACAGAGGAGGGAAGAAGGAAGGAGGAAAGGAAAGGAAGGCACAAAGGAAGGATCAAAGAAAGAAATGAAAAGTCATTGGAAAATAAAGACTCATTAGCTGAAAGGAGCATGACTACTGTGAGCTATTCATCACATGAATCGTGTCAGTCATTCGACTCAGGGTGACTGAAAAGCACAGGGTCTCCCTCCAGAGCCAAAGTTTCGTACCGATTGTCTCCATGGTATCCCTCTCCTCGATGAGGAGCTGTGCTCTGGGGATGTCGATGTGCATTCTTAACGTCTGCTGCTGCTTGTTCACCGTGTCTGGCGTCCGTGTATTCTTACTGGTGGGGGGTCAATGAGAAAAACTCATTATTTTTTAGCTGCGTGATTTTGCATTGTATTATTAAAATGCTAATTCAATTCCATTAAAGTTTTTATAAATACATTTTCCCTGATTGATAACTCCAGGCTGTATTGTGATTTATGTTCGCTGCTTAAAGGCAGCTTCAGCGCACATACCTCATCAGCATTTCTGCCAGGCTTTTGGCATCTGTGAAGTCAGCATAGAGCAAGTTAGCACAGTAACAGCGCTGTCTTGGTTGATGAACTACAGCAGTGGAAATACAAGCACTGACATAATATGAATGAGATAATTCCTCTTGAAGGAGGGTAACCGTGTTACAGTGTGGACAAAATGAGCATGAAGGCTCTTGATCTGAAGAGACAACTGCTGAAGCTTCTTAATCACAAGAGCAAAGTCAATAAGCTCAATTTGGGCTTAACTCAGTTTAACTGGTTCAGATGCACTTGAGCGTAACAAGATTTTAATTACATGGCATTTTCAGTGTATCAGTGCTCTTGTTCCGCTTGTGAGCTTGTTGGTGAATGTGTGTGTGTGTGTGCATACTTGGGTATGTTTGTGTGTGTTCAATCACTAGATGTGCGTAGGTATTTCTGTGTCCATTTGTGTGTGTGTGTGTGCTTATAGGTGCACATGCACACTGAGAACCATAGGTCCCTCAAACCCACTTCACCTGAAATCATCTCCACTGCCTGTTTCACTGCAGCTCTACGTAACGTGAATTATGACTTCATGAGATGCAGTTTACATTAAATAAAATGATTTGATCTGCAACCCACCTCTGAGTCGCTTCAGCCTCTGCTCCCTCCTCCGCCTCTTCAGCACCATAAGCATGATGAAGACCAGGACAGCTACCACCAGGATGGAGGTGATGGTCACCACCATCTTCAGACCTCCACTGCCTGACATGTTGTCTGAGATGGGGTCTCCTGTTTTCAACAATGGAGGGATGGTACCTGAGACAAAGACAAAGTAAAGAAACACATTCAGGAATTCATGACTCAAAAGTGGTTCGCCTGGAAGAAAAGGACATCTTCTACTTCTCTTGGTACATTACTTTCTGTGTTTTTGTAATGTTCACCTTTGTACTGCCTAACATAGCACCTTGTTTCCGCTGATATGCCACCTCACACCTTCAGTTCACATCTATGCAAGCCTGTCTATTCAGCTGTGTGGAGAAAGGATTTTTATATTGTTAAGATCAATTATTGGACAAATGTGTGTTTGCCAAAGTCACACATCTTGTCGACTATTCATCAATTCTCCTCACAAGAAAAAAAGAAATATGAAGAGCTGAACTGAGTGCGCTGTGTTATTTCTCTTCTGACCAGTGACTTCCCTGGGAAGCATGAATCAGATCCAAGCATTCGACTGACTTGTGACTACTTGGGACAAATACATGGAACATATTCTGAATTGGCACCATATCAACTATGTATATTATGAACAAGAACAACTGATGAAAACAAGATGAATTCATGTTAAATAACTCATGTGAACTGTCTATAAATAAGTAATAGTAATGGATGTTTCATTGGCCTGGTTCCATGGCTTGTTACCTCCTCAGTCAACACATATAGTAATGCTGCACAGCAAAGTGAGACAGCTGCTGTCTGGAGTGCCTGCTTCTTGGTTTGTCCTTTAGCTGAACTGGGTTAGGGCACCAGGTTGGCAGAAGGCTGAATGTGTGTTATAAGTCTCCTGGGGAGTTCCTCAGCAGCTGAGCTGATGTATGGAACTGCTGTCAGACTGACAATAACACACACACACACACACATCAACTTACACATAACGCACTCACAGGCAGCTTACACATCTCAGTAAAACCCTTCGAAGGACATTAATGAACAGGCTGTAAAGCACCACAGAGCTCTCGCTGCCTCCTGTCCTTCTCTACAACTTATACTCCCTTTGTGTCTGGCTGACGCAATCTGCAGCCCCAGGCAAATGAAGCTACAGCATGCCCTATGGAGATATCACAAGACCACCCCTGCCTTCTTACTCAGTCTGAGCCCTCAGAATACCTGTCGATGCAAAGACAATATAGTCTGCTTTACAAATCATCTTTGAAGCACACACAGTTAGCAGAATTGTAGTATAGCACCCCTGTTGAAAAACCAAGCCCGACTGTTTGGTTTGTGGATTTTTGATTCATTGAAGCATTTTATTTAACTCTAAATTGATTGACTGAAGAGTTTTACATGTATTTTGGTAGTTTGGTAGTGGCTTGGCAATGGGGTTTAAAATAAGTGTTGGTTCAAAGTTAAATTGCCCAGTACACGACTATACCTCAAAATCTCACAGCTTGCTGTTTTCTGTCTGAACATTGGCCCAGGCCAGTGCAATAATTTGTAATTTGGCCAGCTCTATTGACAATGACTGGGAGACTGGCTTACTGGACATTGTTTGTGAACTTTTAAATCCAAATGTGCTTTATTTATAGAGGTGCTACGGATTCTGAACCAGAATACTGTAGGTATCGTCATTCCCAGAAAATCATCTGGCTGTGGTGTCCACAGTCACATTTTCTGTCTTGTCTAGTTAAGCTTATATATATTTATGTATATATTGGTAAGACACCACAGAGTAGGAAGTGGAACAAAACCTTCTGTCTTGTTTCTACGGTAGAGTTGACAGAAGTGAATGAATTGAACTGTCCAAGGTCAAGTTCTCCCTCTTGCCATTCCCTATGATCTGCAAGCCTTAACTGATCCTCCTATCCTGATCCCATGATCCTAGATATGCGGCAATCTGTGCAACTCTGTAGGAATCTGTTCAATCCAAACTCACTTCCATCAGCATTGAGAGTTGCAAAGGTGATCCTCTTTTCCGCTGAGCCGGCGCTGTTGGTGACCTTCATCTGCAGCTCGTACCAGGTCGCCTCCTGCAAGTCGTACAGGATGTAGCTTTTGGTCAGCGATGTGCGCTGGGCCGTGGTCCAAGTGCCCGAGTCCACAGCTCGGTACTCCAGTATGAAGGAGGTGATTGGGCAGCCGCCGTTGTTCCAGCCAATCAGGTTGAGCCTGACCCTGGTGGAGTTGATGCTGGTGAAGAGTTCATGTTCTTTGGCAAATTGGGGCTCTGAGAAGAGGACAGAGAGGAGAGTAAGATGCAACTTGGAAATGATTACACAAATGTCGTTTACGCAGTTTCGAAGTCAACCATTGTGTCAATGTTTGTGGACGTAAAGAAGGAACGATGATGCATGGATACGAGTCGACAATTTAAAAAAAAATAACTACGTGAGTTAAAGGGGAATACCACCAAAATTGACTTTGAGGTTGTCATTCTTTAAGTTGAAATTTTCAAAACATTTGTCACTTTTTCCTGGGGTTTAAAGGAGTTTTGTGTTATGAGTTCTTAAAATCAATGAAAATGAAATCCTATCATCAAATTGTGCTGGCTAAGATGGTTAAAAGAAAATGTTTCGCCCTCTAGAATTATGAGAAAAAAATCTCTAGTATCGGTTTGGGAACATGACTGCCAAAGGACGTTGCTACTAAACCATCTCAGGCAATGCAATTAGATGATATAACAGGATTGCATTTTGGCTGATCTTGAGAGCTCATAACTCCAAACTCATAAAATATCCAAAAAATTTATTTTAAATTTAATTTTCTTTTTAGGAAAATGCCCACTTCTGCAAAATAACAACATAAACTCAATTTGAGTGGAATTTGCCCTTAATGACTCCACAAGGGGTAGATGCATAATTTGGACTTCACCCTTGGTATTGCGCTCCGTACCTTTCCCGTGCGTCTTGGCCTCAATGATCTCACTGATTCGCCCTGGCCCCACTGCATTCTGGGCCGTGAGAGTGAACTTATACCAGGTGCCACACTTGAGGTTCTCCAGACGGTATGAACGCTCACTGGGGCTGATGGGAAAACTGCCCCACTGCTCACTGTTGTCCTCCGAGTACTGCAGGATGTAGCCTGGGGAAGAGAGAGAACGGGCGAGAGCATGGGAGGGGAAGAAAAAAGGGGGAGAGGGGAGGCAGAAATACATAAAGACAGTTATTAACAATTCTATAACTGCAAAATTACCCTTTCTATATTATTGTAATTTCGCACATCCACATCATTATTCTGGACTCCCTGGCTGGTGCTCTTACAGGAGAGTCCACCTATTTACTATTGGTGGGTGTAACACAATATTTCAGCCAAAAAGACAACTGTAAGTTCAGGAGTCTGTATTTGATGATGGATGGCACTGCACTAGGAGCGGCGAAGCAAAACAAATATCACAGAGAAAGCATCATGGACAGCTTTTAAAGTGACTGCAGCTCTGAAAACAGGAGCCCCCACTTCATGTAGCAATGATTAGGAGCAATGATAAATCACCGTGGCTGCTCTTACTGTGATTGGGCTTTCTTTAAGATGGAGCGCTTTAATCTTCCGCTTTAACACACCTAATCTTCCCTGTTCCTTTTTAATCTATCCACCACTTTTTAGGACTCCAGGACTCGGCACTAGCACCGGATAATGAGAAGCAAGAAGAACAGGGATTTTAGACCAGAGTAATGGCTTGGTTGACGCTGTGCTGAAGTGTCACTGGTGATCATAGTTCAGTTTCCACATGCAGGAAAACGTGTGTGGTCGAAGTGTGTTTGAGTGGGCATGAGCCACTCTCTGTGTGTGTGTGTGTGTGTCAGAATCACCTCTGATGGAGCTCCCTCCATTGTCTCCTGGTATCCATGACAAGGTGATTGATGTGGTGGTAGTCTTGGTAACAGTAAGGCGTGGCTGGTCAGGAGGGACTGTGGATATGGGGACAAACATAGAAAAAGTTCATTACATGGATGGTATCTGTATTGCATGATCTAATTTCTCCTCAGCAAGATTAAATATCCAATCCGAAAAACCCAAATATGATAGCGGGGATTTGCTGATACGCAGGATGCTGAGCCATGAATACCCCTCACCTCGTTTGGTGTTGGTTTTAATTGCAACTTTTTGCTGTATGTGTAACAAATAACCTGTGTTTTTAAGTATACTGGGGCATTCGTGATCAGGATATGAAGAAGTATCCCAAATAAGAACGTATTTGTGATAAGTTGCTATATTGAATACTGTGTACACGAAACTACACTCAATTAGAATTCCGCTCAACTACCCACAAACTTATTGTTACCTTACTGCAGCCTTTCTAAATTAAGGGTCAGGGCCCAGAATTAGCCTGTTTCTGGTGGGTGCACACGTGACTGGAGTACAAACTGAGTCCCAGTGCCAGACTGCATTTTGTCACTTTGGATCCCAGGGTGAAAAAGTTAAGAAATCTATGCCTTGGGAAAAAAGGGTCGATAAAGTGCTTTTCTAGCTGCCAAGCTTCCTTAGTAGAGTTTTATTTATTTGCTGGCTGTTATAACTACTGGATACTTCTGGATGACTCTGATGTCCATGTGACCACGGTCCTGCTTGTGCTTTTCTTCTGTTTACTGTATCACTAGTGTTTCAGTTCCAACTACTTACCTTGAACCTGCAGGTTGAGCGTGATCTCATCCGACCCCCAGTTGTTGCTGGCCACACAGCTGTAGTTCCCAGAATCCTCTGCTTTCACTGTGCGGATTATGAAGCTACCGTTGCCATGGACGCTACGACGACCATCCACCAGGACAGGGGTAGGCGTTCCATTGGTGCTAGGTAAAGATAGAAAGTTATGAACAATATTATATACAGCAGATGACGGAAAAGCTACTCTACATTGGTGGATTCTCAAGGAAAGGAATTTCTCAAGGAATTTCATCAAAGAGACGAACCCTACAGAGTAAGAAAGACTTCATGATATGTCTTGAGTTTTAACATTCCCTCTGTATTGAACGAGGCTATATGATTGGTTGTCTTGTCACTTACTTCCCCTTGAGCCACTTGATGGTAGGAGGAGGGTCTCCAACAGCCTTGCATGGCAGAACAATATCCTTCATCCAGGGAGTGGTCACTGTCCCATTGAAGGTCAGAATTCTGGCTGGAGCTGAAAATGACATTCATACACAAAAACACAAATGACGCACGCTCCCAGCAGCAGTCCACAAAATGAAACACACGTTCACAAATCCACTCAGATTTTTCCTGGCAACAGGCAACTCCTCTGTTGTCCATCATCATCGCCCAAAAAGCTGCCCTTTGTATCACTGCCTAAACTCTCACATTTGAATGATTCATTTATAACCACATCAACAAGATTCAGATATTTAGCCAATCTTTACAGTTGCACGTGCTTTCCAAATCAACTTTAGACAGAAAAAGACCAATTTCTTGTGTCACTTCTGTCAGTTTGTATGACACTCCACTATTATGAACAGGAAAGATGACTGTCATCTTTGTACCTTTGGCCAGAGGCTCCACGGTGATCTTCTCACTGTTGTTGCCATGGCCAGCAGCAGTCACAGCCACCACCCAGATACTGTACTGTCTGTTTCGAGCCAAGTTGGGGATCCGGTAGAAATACACATCTGGAGAGGCCTCAAACTCACTCATCACCTGGAGACAGAGAGGAAACAGGGGACAGGTTAATACACCATTGGGCAGCAGTAGTGTGACGTTTGCAGAAATCTGGTTGTGAGCAGAAGTTTGCTGGTTTGAACCGAGATAACATCCATCATTTGGTGGACGATTTAATCCAAAGCATTTTATAGCAGTATGACTTCATGTGTTTTGGCCTTAGCAGATATCGAATCCCTAACTCAGGTAGTGATAGTGCCATGCTCTACCAGTTGAGTTATATAGCATCACAACACAATTCCAATCACAGAGTCGGGATGGGAAAAGTGAACAAACTGTGCTCTACTGTCAAAGTGTTCTTGAGAATATCACTAAACCCCCAACTGCTCTAGTGGCGCCACCCGGTGGCGAACGGCAAGACCATTACAAAGCTTAAAGTTAAACACATGGCGTACCATTGGATGGAGATTGGAGCAGAAGACGATGTATTTCCTGATGATGCCGTTGAGTTTGAGTGGAGGCAACCAGGAGACAAACACCACAGAGCTGGTGGAGGCTGCAGCCTTCACCCCCGCTGGAGGACCAGGAACTGGGGGAGAAGAGAACAGAGTAAGGGCCAGAGCTTCTCAAATAAACACTGAATATACAGTACGCTATTGTACTGGATGATATATCACCCAAGTTACTGTGTATAATGTACTAACACCATAAGGGATCACTAAGCAAAAAACTACCAATATAAACCAAAAAACAAGACATATATTACATTACATTACAGTCATTTAGCAGACGCTTTTATCGAAAGCAACTTACAGTAAGTGCATTCAACGTAGTAGAGTTTCAGAACAGGATTAATCGTTTTACATGTTGACCATGAAACAAGTGGGTAAACTTAACTTGGTTTATCCTGGATTATTGATCACATCCATGGATATTAGCACCCAATACCCTTGGTTTTAGTGTATTGTTTGGGTGTACACTATGTGTGCTAAACCTCAGTACTAACTGAGGTATATAACTACGGTAATTGGCACCTTTTTCTATTTGACTTAACTGGAGTTAAATGTTCTGTACCAGGTAGTGCTTGGTGAGAACCAATTCAAATTCATGTTCAGAATAGATTCTTGCAAATTCTGGTATTGGAGGGCCTAAAACAAATTTAGCTGACACTCTTATCCAGAGTGATTTACAATGAGTGCAACAGCTTTAAAAAGCTTAAGCTTAAATCAACCAGTATTAAGGAATGAGTCAGTTATTAGTTATTGAGTGTAAATCTCATATCCGTTAGTGTATCTTACCATCCTCTTTCGTGCGCACGTAGATCTGTTCGCTGCGGACGCCATCGCCAGCCCTGGTGAAGGCTAAGACCTGGATGCTGTAGTTGGTGTACTTCTCCAAGCCGTCCAGCTCCAGAGACGGCTGGGCGGTGGTCACGTTCCTGATTTCTCCCAGTTCTGACAGAGGAGAGAAGATACAGCACTAAGCCTGGGCATCAAAAACCACACATTACATCGGTATGTTATGAATAAGACTAAGACCAAGAATTTTATTACACTCTCCTCTCCTCTCCTCTCCTCTCCTCTCCTCTCCTCTCCTCTCCTCTCCTCTCCTTTCCTGACTTTTTAATGTGAAGGAGAACAGC
>OOFE01013701.1:11344-22424 GCA_900323365.1 Monocentris japonica
AAAAAAAAAAAAAAGAATATATGCAATTGTGCTAAACTGACCTGGATGTCTGTGATGTATCGTGTTCATTCCTCAGTGGGAAAGAAAGAAAGCGTATGCTACACAGGTGCAACAAGTCAAATAAGTACAGATGTAGGTTAGTGGAAAGGGTTAGTCATCTGGTGTGCAGCGCCCAAAATCAAGAATAGACTCTGGTCGTGGACAAGGCCTTATTTTTGTTTATTTGAGAAGTTGGATCACTAGATCACTAGTCCAACTGTTTGTTCCCAACATATTGAACTTCTTCCACACTGGTAGAGAAAAGTCAATTTTGTTGCGGAGTGCCAATTTGGCCAAATCAAGACAACCAGCTCCAGACTGATTTTCCTAACTTGATATGTCTTCGTCCTTAATATCCTGGAGGTTGGTTTGCCAGTCAGAGTAGTTGTGAACAAACCATAGTTGCCAGACTGTTCCATACAGATATTAGTGTTAAAGATGAGTCACGTACCCTGCTCTCTGTTGTCCCCATTCATCGTCTTCGTTGCTTCCACAGGTTATGATGATGGTTTTACCCCTGCTGATCATTGTCCTGCTGCCCAAGGTTGTCAACACAAATGACCCAGAGATGAGAAAGGTAACGACCCGTGAATAGCTTGAGAGTTACCAAGCCTGTGTGTTTGTTTGTGAATGTGCAGTCGCCAACAAGGTTGAAGTGTTTAAAATAGAGGAACTGCATGCATTTGGAAGTATTCAATTTCAGTAGCACTGGATTACTGATCCTAACAATCAGGAGAAGAAATCCCAATCGGAGGCTTGGTTCGAACCAATAGTCGGCAAAAATTCTATGCTAGTTTGAGGGTTTTACAGAGTCTTAACAGACTGATCTGAGCCACCCTCATCATATCAAACAGTGTTGATATTTTTGACTGGGTATCAATCCCATTAAGAACCAATGGTGAGACCTGAAATGTTCAGTTGGTCAAAAATCCTTTGAGCATTGGAAGAACTGGAGCAGGTGGCAATTGAAGAATGGGAGAAAATGCCAGTGGAAAGGAGCAGGAAGCTTATAGATAGTTAAAAGAAACTTTTGGTAGCAGTTGTCATTGCCATGGCCCAGTTCTCAATTTAAAAGCCATAAACAATTTCTTAAATATTTTTATTCTCATTGTTTGATCATGTGCTGTTTAAATAAAACAGATGAACGCGTGAAGACCAAAGGTTGTTTCAATTTCCAATTATTTCCTAATATATTGTACATGAAATGCAAGGGTGTCTGAATCTTGGCCAGAACTGTCCTCAAACTACAGCTGAGTGCATTTACTACCCTCTCCGCAGGAAATGGAGCAGTCCATGAACATGCTAAACCCCAACCCCGAGCTGCCCGACGTCTCCGAGTTCATGACCAAGCTCTTCTCTGGCTCCAAGGGCTCTGGCAAGCCAGGCGGCAGCAGCAAAGGCAGCAGGCCAGCGGTCAAGAGGAGGTAGTACCATACGTGTCCTGATCGTTCCGCCTAGAGAAACACGGGTCATGCCAGGGAAGCAAGATTTTTAAGTGTTTCTATTTTGTTTTTTTTGTTTTTCTTTTGGGTCTATTGTACAGTTTCTTTTCTCCAAATACAGCTGGATGTCTAATATAGCATTGGAATGACTGAGCAAAAATAAGTTGTTTTTTTTTTTAAACTGCACTGCAAAGATATTATTCTTCATTTGATGCATACTTTGTACTTGTGACTAGTACTCATCCTTGAACATTGATCTTTCTGCGCTAACCCTCCAGTGTGCATTCTTCACTGCTGCTGCCACCCAGAATCACTTCTAATCCCACTATCTGAGAGAGAACCTATATAAATATTGAGTTTCTTTTTTTTTTTTTTGACTTAACACAACTGTGAATGAAGATGGATTGAATTTTAATTCTGATAAATTCTTATTTAAAACCAAGATAAATAAATTGCAATGGTATATCAACTGTTTTCTTTATTTGTTCAGGTTGGGGGGGGGATGGGATTTGGAACCATTTTACTTTATTTGGAACACATTTGAAATAAGTAGCCTGCAAATTCAAGCACCCCATTTCCAGGTACTTGCTGGTTTTTGAATGATTGTTATTGGTTCGGTTCAGAGAATGGACGAGTTGCGCGATCGCTTTCAACAAGACCCCGTGGAGAGCGAAACTGGTTATACTTTTTAATAAAGGGCATAGCAAAGTCCATATTAAAATGCGTCCATGATAAATGTCCCCATGATGAATCGCTCTCATAGTCGCTGAGGGGACGTGCGCGGTGATGAATGACTCCATTAAGAAGAGCCGTGTTGTTGTAATGCAGACCGACTGTGCTAGCACGGGGCCTAGGGACCGCTGAGATGGAGCGGCTGGCTTACCTCCGACCTCTTCTGCAAGTCCCCGGAGGTCTTGAAAATGGTTTGCATTGATTGTCCCAAAAAAAAAAAAAAATCAAATTTTACAAATAACACAGGGGAATACCCTCAAGATGTTAAATACTCATGCCGACAAAATTCGAATGCAGTTTTTCTGCTTGTATTATTTCACTGTTCGCATCAGCGGCACACAAAACCGTAGAGATGACGACACTTCTTCACCACTCGACACATTATGGACAGTGCAGTAATATACAACAGCATCGCTCACCTATTAGAGAAACGGTTTTTTTTTTTTTTTTTTTTTTCTATGGATAATTGTCAGCAATGGCGATGTGATCCACAAACAATCATATATGTCATATTTCCATTGTGAAACTAATGCGGCTGTAAACACTGCAGATTAGCCCTTGAGCACAAGATCAAATACCGTAAATTGGAATAGCTTGTATTTAAAATGACACAGAAATAAAACATTCACCAAACACCGATATTGGCAAGGCAATCTACATGCGTCTGAAGTGTAAAATTCCACAATTCCCCTCATAAAATAACATACATCATCAAATGTGGTAGCCTACAATATGTCCGTTATATACAGTGCAAGTGAGCTATAGAATAAAGGTGATATGAGGTTTAGCCTTTAATCATTTCATCAATGTGTAATGATAAATTCTTTCACAACAGCAAAGTGCCGCATCAGGCTCA
This sequence comes from Monocentris japonica, assembly GCA_900323365.1. NCBI lineage: Eukaryota > Metazoa > Chordata > Actinopteri > Trachichthyiformes > Monocentridae > Monocentris > Monocentris japonica. Next base: position 14,414 of record OOFE01013701.1, read on the forward strand.
GCTAACTTTTGAGCACCACCAACATACTTTTACACGAGAATCATACACGGCACTTCATACCGAAGATGACTGCTGACTCTGCATCAGTTAAAAAGACATTTGTGGGCACAAAACCAATTAGTTGCCCTCGTTTTGGCGCCGTATCAAGTCATCTTGTTGACATTTTGGTTTTGTCCACACCAGTACAGTTTGTCCTCCCCTCTCCTCCTCCTCCACTGGCAGAGCAGCAGCATGCGGAAGGTCTTCTGGAAGGTCTTGTTGCAGAGGGCATAGCACATGGGGTTGATGGTGCTGTTGACGTAGCACAGCCAGTAGCCCAGGTGCCAGAGGGACAGGGGGATGCAGTCCGAACAGAAGGTGGAGATGAGCACCATGATGTTGTAGGGCGTCCACGTTAGGATGAAGGCCAGGAGGATGGCGCTGAGGGTCTGCGCCGCCTTCTTCTCTTTTATCAGTACCATCCTCTTCCTCTTGGTAATCTGGTTCTTCAGGACAGGGTCCATGGGTTTGGAGGTGGTGGAGGAGGACGGGGAGGAGTTCTTTATGGCCTGCTCTATTTCAGGGGGGCAGGGAGCTGCAGTCGTATGATCACCATTCTTAGTCTTGGAGACAGGCTTGAACTTATAAGAGATGCACTTCTTGCTGTTCTTCTTTGGAGGGCTAGCAAAATAGCTATCTTCTTCATAATCAGTCACCTGCCCGTTCTTATTACTTTGTCCAGTGCCTTGATCTTTGAATGACCCCTGTGGTGTCTCCATTGAAACGTGGCGCTCTTCCTCGTCAGACGAGGTGTAGCTGTTGAAGGAAGTGACCTGATCTGCTTTGGCCCATGCCTCGTCTGACCTAGTGGTGGTCTTAGTGGCATTACTTTGGTTAGAGGAGGACCAGGAGGCCTGACTCCTGTCTCTCCTGTCTCTGGTGAAACGAAAGCAAGACTGAATGATAGTTTTCTGTGGTTTAGCCCCCTCTGAAGTAGCAGAGGACGCGAGTCCCTGAAGCTCTGCCAGGTCCTTTGTCCGCTTCTCTGTCTCCTTGTAGATCCTACAGTAGAGGATGGTCATAACAGAGACAGGGATGTAGAAAGCAGCAATGGCTGTGCCGAATGTGATCACGGGCTCAGAGAAAAACTGGATCTGGCACTGGTCCGGAGGCACTGTTCTCGCTCCGACAAAGTACTGCCAGCAAAGGATGGGTGGCGCCCACAGGACGAAAGACACCAGCCACGCCAGGCCAATCATGATGGCGGCTCGCTTTGGAGTTCTCTTCGCCCTGTATGTCAGTGGCCTTGTGATGGAGAAATACCTGTCAAAACTGATGACAAGCAAGTTCATAACTGAAGCATTGCTGGCCACATAATCCAGTGCTAGCCACAGATCACATGCAAGGTTCCCCAAGGACCAGTATCCCATTAGTATATATGTGGTGTATAGGTTCATGGACAACACTCCTATGATTAGGTCAGCGAAGGCCAAGCTTAGTAGATAGTAGTTGTTTACAGTCTTCAGTTGGCTGTTGACCTTGAAGGACAGCATCACCAGCACGTTACCAACAACAGTTATCAAGCTGACAATGGCAGACACTGTAGCTATGGTTATGACCTCCCACAGGCTGTGGGTGAAAGGCTGGGTATGCGACGTGTTGCCATCAAAAGTGATGTTCGGGAGATCCTCTGCCTCCATGGTGCTGTGTTATCTGTCTATGTTACAGTGAGCAGGTAAGTGAAAAGCGTCCCTCCGGTGCCATGAAGAATTTTCATAGGTTTCCCTGAAATAAAGAGAAAACAGTAATGAGACATAAATAATTGCAGCTCTCTGATCTCATATTCCCTGTCATTTAATAAAATAAATACAAAAATATTTGAATGGGGTTTCTGAACTGATTAATGGGGCTGATTGGAGCCAGCTTTGTTATGTGTCTAAAATAGCTTTTTGATATAATATGATAGATAGATAGATACTTTATTGATCCCGGAGGTGAAATTCTGGGGTTGCAGCAGCATCACAGTATCACAAAAGATAGAATGTACAAAATACAAAGATCTAAATACTAATACTGTTCAGTCTGTTGGCATCCTATTGACATGTATATTTTCAATTGTTCATTGTGCACAAGTATTTATCTATAATTCACGTGTCCAAATGAGACACGGAACCATCCAAAGCATTTTTGTAGTCTTATTTTGGAGGACGTCTTTCGATGTAACACCCAGTCGCCGCACGGTGGTGTTAACAGTCTAAACCGTCCACCGATAGCAATTGAGAGCAATTGAGAGCAATGGAGTGTAGACCTAGTAGGGGTAGAGGAGGTAGTTGGAGAAGAGGTAGCGGGCGTGGACACGACAGCGAGAGTTCTAGCGGTGAACACCGGGGCCGAGGGAGAGGAGGCCATCAGCGTGGCCGGGGTAAAAGAGACCACTACCGCGGTCGTGGACGCGGGGGAGGCGCCCCTGTAGCGGGCTTCCACCACCGGGTGAGAGACGCTGTCAAAGACGTTGCATAGCCCTGATACGCACCGGTCGCCCACGCCACAGTCCATCCAGAAATCTTGGAATTAAATTTGACCTTACTTATCGGCAAACACACAGTTATTAGAACGTGACTTAAGTCTTTTAACGAATTATTAGGCTCCACCCTTCAATTCGGCATACTTCAAATACACCAAGTGGTACTTATATCAATACAATTTCAACTTTTCGAATTCATTTGCACGTTAGTTGCCACAGTCTTCCACCAAATTATGCTGTCGAGGGCGGTAGCATGCATTGTTAAACCAAAATAAAATGCTGCCTTCTGGGTCACTTCGATGCCGAAATAACCATAAAAGCGGGGTGGGCACGTTAGCTTTGTTTCGCTTTGCTTTCTGCATGGAGTTTGGGATAACGGTATCGGGGCTAACGCTGGCACAACTCCCGTAGCATGTGCTAGCCACAAGGGTCATAAAGACTACGACTCTTAAGTATTCCAAAAACATCCACGCAGCATTTTTTTTAACTCAAAATAAGGAGCCAGTGTTACGTGTCGCTTGTTTGCGTAGAGAAGGGTTTGTGCCAGCATGATTTTAACGGGGTACACTGCGCATAATGTAGATTAGCGACGTACACTTTAAATATGTTATGATGGAAATGACATTGTTTCATCTGGACAGTGTCTACGACTCAGAAAACTGGAAGGTTCAAGTTAATTTCCACCTGAATGGTCTGTCGAATGATTGCCTTTACCATGGCAACCATGGAATTAGAAGGGATAGCAGAATGGGTGCTCCTTGCGTCGCTGCCATGGAAATCTCTCCAAGGCACCGTTTGTTGTCTGGACAGCGCACGAGACTGCGTTTGTCATGGTTACACAACAGCTCTCCTGAGTCACGTGTGATGTACCAGTACTGATCATCTCTCTCTCCCTAATCTCAAACCCAATGACACAATTGTTAAAAGGTTTAGGCAGCTGCATGACTATATAAGTGTAGATACCTATGTGCCCCAGACAGAATACCCAGAATACCTCTTCTTTCTAAGCTAATTCTATGGAACATGCCATTGACCCTGACCAGACTCCAGCAGCTTGGTAGGCTTAGCTACCAGTCATGATTGAGGCTCACTCCAAATTTCACTACACATTGAGTTATATTTTGTGGAGTACCCTTCACTGCCAGCGCCATTTCTCCTGTGGAAAATCTTGGAAACAGCCCTCAAACGCCCCTCACATAGCCAAGCAGACCTAGTGGTACACACTTCATTCACCGGAATATACAGGTGTAGATCCTGAGTCACAAAAAGCATCCTATTTCACACTGCACATTTTATGTTTTCTCTTTTTTTTTTGTCAAAATGTCATATTTACTTCCTGGAAACCAGCATATCTTTAGTGGTTACTTCATGGTGTACCAGTAGAGGTACATCAAAATTCCAACCAATAGTATCCCCTCCCATATAAAACCTGCAACCTCACAACTTTCAAAGTGATAAGAGCGGCAACATGGTACGGCAGTGCATTTCCACCCTGTTTCTTTTCCTAAGACACCTAGTCATGTCCAAGTGGCTGGGATTTATTCGTTTTGAGGAATCTGGAATTTATGACAGCTCAAGATTATCTGCAAATCATTTTTGAGTGCTTTTGAAAAGTCCCTCCCTGCGTTATGTCCCACCCAAACATCCTGTTTCAACTGGAAATACATCAAATTAGGGAAGCAAGACACCATCAAAATGCCATTTCCTTATGACTTGAAGCATTCATTTGTGGCATTTAACTCTAGGCTAACCGAGACAACATATAAATGGGTTCAATTTAAACTTGTTACCCTAGGACTAAAGCTAATTCTGGGATAACAATAGGCAGTATGAAAGCACTCCTGGTATGAATTTAAAGTCCTCTGATGTACATTTTTTTTCATCATATTTTCTGCTTGGTTTTCCATAAGGGTCAAGATGAAGGGGACAACCTGCAGTCGGAGGACGATGGGATGGAGGTGTTTTCTCGGAGGAAGCTGGAGTCAAACTGGGACCGCTACGAGGCGTCGGAGAGGGAGGAGCCTGCCGATGACACACCCACTCAGAGGGGAACAGACTACCACGTCCTGCTGGAGTCGGCAGGTAAGAGCTGGCCAGCGGGGGGGTTAAGAGGTTGCGTTTGCTATGTCAACCACACTTCCAGTGTCTGCTCAAATCTAGAAACGAGAGAGCCAAGACTGTAATCCGTGGCGTCATCATGGTGCCCAAAAAAGAAAAAAAGTTTTCCCACTGACACATTGAATTTTTGGATTTTTTTTTTCTGTGAGAAGCACAGTTAGTGCAGAATTAAATTGGATTTGGTTCCAGCAGCTCATGCAAACATTCAATAAATAAGTCAAAGTCGGTGTCCCATGGGTTTTCTTTTTTGCTGCTCCATAAAACATGCCATAATGCAAAAGTTTTCATTCATGTTTACCAATAATAATGAAACCGTCGGTTGATCAAAGGCCTAGTATAGAGTAATTCTGTCTGAGGGTGGATTTGCCTCTTATTAAAGAACACTCAGCCGTTTGCGTGTTAGCCTTGTTGTGGCAATGAGACTGAAATGGGCTCTGAGTGGAATAGTCTCCTGAGTCTAATTGTACTCTTCTGAAGTTGACACTCCATCCTAATTAGTAAAGGGCCATGTCTAACTGTCTCGTGGGACTTCTATTGCCCTGCACGCACACTGCTTTTAAGAAGATAGTTGTTTGTCTTTCTTTTTACCCAAGTTTGACTTCGCCGGTCAACACTTTGCCCCAGGGGGTTCTCTGCGGTCTCATCCCCCGCAACTGTTGATTTTCTCTTTCCCCCCACAAGTAAGAGGGATTTAGCGCCATCTCGTTAGACCAGGGCTGATCTAGCCCCTTAGATGCCACCCTGGTGGAGGAACTGTTTAGCTCATGCCTCAAGCGGGGTTAACCGAGGGCAGGAGGTCACTCGCGAGGCTGTCAACGGTGTTAGCAGCTTTACAGAAGCATGGTCTCTCCCTGACAGATCAGTGTATTGTTTTTAATTTGGCAGACAGGGAAGTAGACGTACCGACTACAAAACACACACTAATTAGATTGGCTAGCATTTAGCCAGCCCTGGCCTACTGTATGTTTTGAATAGCTATGACAATTTGGTTGGGCCTGCTTGGTAATTACCACCGATGGATTTTTAGCTCCATGTGGACTATCGGTGTCATTCATGCTGATGAGGAAAAGGACAGGAGTTCCATCTGGGAGAGAGCAGCTCCTCGGGTCTGATTTTAGCCACATCCTCTAGATGACAGCAGGCAGAGCACAACATGAAATATTAACCCTGTTATTTTTGGATGGTGGGGGGGGTGATCAAAACCAAACAGTGCTCAAGCACATTTCTTCCCTCTGACACTGCGGAAAGGGAAGAGCAGCCCACGATATTTAAAGGATCCAGTAATTCTTCAGTGGACGAGCGCAGTATTACTCATGTTGCCCATTGCTCCCCAGAGTTTTGTGGGATTTGCCTCTCATTTTCACGAGCCCCTGTCCTCAGCAGGATTATGTTCATGAATTTTATTTGTGGCATCTATTCCCGATTCTACTGACTGCGGTCAAGTGAGCCGCGCTTCAATTTTTGTTGCGCGTCCTGCTGTAATTACGGTAAAGACGCAGCGTTGGTCCAAAGACGGTGGAGCGACGCCGTCTAAATGGAAAATAGAGCCAGACTCAAACTCAAACAATGTCAGCACAAAATATTGGCTGTCGTAACTTCAGTCAAAAATATATTTGTGTCTGCCTTCAAAAGTCCACCTCTGTTGAACTCTAGTTTAAACTCCAGCGCTGTTCTTGAAGTAGGTCATACTCGATAACAGTAGTGTAATTTGTTTGGATTCTGCATGTTATGAAGTAATGGCGTGTCGAGTGTGATATTCTATAACCACTCTGCATTTGAATGCACGGGCCCCACATCTGCACTGAGGTCAAGACTCTAGCCAGTTCCTCCGATCAGCTTGATGTCCAGGGTTTCACTCCCACCGGGTGTGCAGGACTTAACTGTAGCCTGCTGGTGTTTTGGAAGAAGCTGTACGGCCTTATTCTACTCAGGATATTTGGTTAGGCAAGGGACTGTTTTTATAAGAATTTTTTTTTCTCACGCCATTAGAGAGAGTGTCGGAGCACTCTCTGTTTCTCTCCCTCCCCCCCCCCTCCCCCTTTCTCTTGTAGCAGAAATGCCACGGGGTGAGCTGTTTGACTCCTGTCTCTCTCGTCTCTTTGTTTTGCCCACATTGTCAGATTAGTCATGCCATACAGCAAGAGGCCGACACTCTCTAGAGGACACTTAATTGTACGTGGGAGGAGAGGCTTTTAAGAGTCGTTTTTCTGGCCAATTAAGGTAGCCGTGAAATCAGGAATTATCCATAGAGACCGCATTTTTCCTCTTTGCTGAAGTTATCGCGGAACCGGTCTTATTATGGAGCCTATATCGCCTTTTGTTTTTGCACTTGCATCCAAGGTGTTCAAGTATTCCTTGTGGACAGGCTGCTTCTGTTTCCTCTGTTGTGTATATTTCAGGAAAGAAATAGCCTAGAGCGGTGTTTCTCAACCTTTGTAATGCAGCAGCACACGTCTCCGTTGCATCTCACAATTCTCAGTGAGATATGAAATCCCGGAACACTACGTCTCTTCAGAGAGGCCAAGAGCACAGGGTCGCCCACAGTGCGGTGGAGGTGTCGGGCGTGCATATGACTATAGGCTGATTTCACGTTTTTTTTTTTTTTTTTTGCCCCATATCAGTGTTTCACTATTTCACTGTTTCACTACAACCGGTAGTTGAAATTTTATGTTATACCAGAGTTGCGAAGATATAATATTTAGGGGATGCGGCAATGGTACCAACTGATGGCTAATAAATGAATCATCAATCAATAAATCAACTACATGACTGATCTCCTCTTCACCCAGTAGCTCTGTGACACTTTATTTAAAGGCGCTACGTGTAGCATTTTAACTTCAAGAAATCATTATCACATTCATTTTGAGACGTTAGTATTATTACTGTAAAGAAGATGGGCAGCCTCTACTGGCCTCTACTCTGCATTTTACAGTGTGTGCCATAGTGCTTTATGGCACAGAACAGGAAGGGGGCGCTGTTCTTCCAGCGCAAACGGCGCTAAACGAGTTTCTGCCAATTGCAGATGGTGGAATGAGTGACAGGCGGATGGACTGGGTTGAAATCTTGCTTGGATAATAGAAGGAAGGAGGAAAAATGGGTATTTATAGGGAAGGCTTGCAGGAAGGTTCAGCAATAAGTCCTTAATTTTAACACAAAACATTAAAAAGTCACAATGTTATCAGACCACTGTCCAAATATCGTGGTTAAAAAAAAGTAATCTCTGAGACGCACACACATTCACAAAAGCACACAGCCACATACACACCAAAACAAAGAAACACACACTGAAATAAAGAGACATAGAAATGCACTGAAACAAAGAAATATGCGCCCACATAAGATACACACACACACACACACACACACACGATCTAGACTATTCTGCCTGAT
>OOFE01013702.1:0-12405 GCA_900323365.1 Monocentris japonica
CAAAACACACAAAACACACACACACACATATCCTGTCTCTCTCTCTCTCTCTCTCTCTCTATCCCTCGCCAGTTGCTTCGATTTAAATCACTCAAATATAAGCTGCAATGGAATTCATTTGACCATCTACATATCGGTTTTATTGGCATATGTTTTTGAATTGTGTGGTGTTCAGATAATAAAACTCTTAACTTCTCATGTCAGAAATACAAGTCTAGCTGTAACGGTCTCTTCGAATGGCACACATTAAAACAAGCATTTTGTGGTCTCGCAATCCATGGAAACCTGTTACATAGACAACATAGACGTCGCATTAACCAGGGCAGCAGCTTGCTGTTCTGTGCCACCATCTACCATACTGTGCTGTGCATTTTCCTTTGCTGATCATCTCCTTCAAAATGTCTTTACTCTGCACAAATAATGCATTTAAACGAAACTGAAATTACATTTTGACAGCGTGGAAGAAAGAAGGATGAGGAGAAGAAAAGGGCCCTTATTTCTTGAATTCTTAACATCAAACACTGTTCTGAGAACTGAAAATACATCTAACAACATCTGTGTAGTTTCAAACTACAAATATCCCTTTCAACACGTGAATCAACCAATCAACAGATAACATTTAGTGGTGGAATGGAACTTAATGAGTTTATTATTAAATTATTAAACCTATAAATTGCGATGAAGAGAGAAACCCTAGTTTCCCTATTGCCAAGGAATTGAAGCCTGACACTAAAGACTCTTGAGCAACTTGAGCAAACTTCTACATCCAATATCCATTTTTTGGCACTGATGCAAATCTTCCCATCCCTCTAAACCAAAATCCATTTAAAAATCTGAAACCTAAAGGAATCACTAAAGACATGATGTTCTGACTATTAGAGATGCCATATATCTCTCGGTTTGACAGTATCCCGTCCTACATGATCCATCCTCATATGGACAATGTCACCTCTAGTTGTTAGCAAGCAGCACGACAGAAAAAAGGACTCAACCTTCACATTCACTGTCTGTCCATGCAGATGACAATCGATCTACTAATATTTGCTAAATTCAGTTCCTTGAAAAAGTATTTGAGCCCCATCACAGCCAGGAATTTTGATGCATTAGATTGGGAATTTCTATTAATTTCTATTTCTTACACAGGTGGAGTCCATCAACAAACTGCGACTTTTTGAGGAAATATATTACAAATTTAGGCTTGCAATTACAAAGGGTATGAATACTTTTTTAGTCTGATAATTTCTATTTTTCATTTTTATTAAATTGTTAAAAAGTTTTTGGAATTTTCCTTGATTTGACATTGTGCTTAAGGGTTTAAGTAAGTGGGAAAAAATCCCAATTTAATCTATTTCAAATTGAGAATCTGAGACAACAAAATGTGGAAAAGGGTGTTGGGGCCTGAATACTTTTTCAAGCACTGTACATGACATACATACAGGCCTGCTTGCAGACACACACACACACACACACACACACAGAAGAGGTGAAGACATCAAATCTACAATGAGCCGTTGAGGGTAATTACCAGTGTGACCTGAGGTACTTGCTGTCTAAGAATGACCTGCAGTTCACACACACACATACACACACACACTAAAGCACACACACTTGAGATCAATGTCTAATTTGATACAGCCACAACCTTCATCAGATCTGCCGAACAAAGCAAAATGGTGTGTGACCTCCATCTCTCCATCTCCAATCTGTGGGCTCAGTGACGGCTCAACGTGACAAAGACCAGCTTGGCATCTACATGTCTTACATGGTGCTATATGAGGGTTTTGTCATAAATGTTACTGTGAGATTAGCTTCAAAGATACATAAAAAGCCAAATCCCAAAATAAGATTTGAAAAAAAAGTGACCCTGACTGTTACATTTTCATGAATGCCACACATAAAAATAAATGAATAAAATTTTAAAGGATAGTAGGTACCATGTCTTTCCTTCATTCATTTTCTATACCTGTATATTTCCATTCAGGGTCACTGGGGGTCAGGAGCCTATCCCAGCATGCATTGGGCAGAAGACAGGGAAACACCTTGGACAGGTCGAATAGGGTGGGTGTCTTATTTCTGAAATGGATATATCGTGTTATGGACTAGAACTCTTCGGTTATTAGATAAAATCCTACATGGAATACCTGTGTTGCAAAATGATTGAATTTTGTGCACATGATTGGCTTGACTCCTCCAGTATGTGCAGTAATTGACATTGACGGTGTGTGACTCACTGACTGACTGATCAAGAAGAGACATTTCTACTATGAACTGTCTGTGCAAATGCTGGATGTTTGAAGTGCTTGAAGAAGAAAGTTAGGCTTTAATATGTGTTAGTGTGTGTGTGTGTGTGTGTGTGTGTCTGCATGTGCATATGTGTGTGCATGTGTACGTGTGTGCGCACAGTAGTAGCACAGCTCTGTTGGCCTTTTCCCTCCTCAGTGCAGCATGGATTTGCATCTCATTGACAAGAGGCTGCTTTCTGTGTTGCACAAAAAAACGCTTTTTAACCGCCTGTTTGAACCAAAAGGAAAATAGAAAGGATAAACAACAAAGAATGAAAGTTCTCATGTTGCTGTCTAGTTAGTCCCATCTGAGGTTTGTCTTTCCAAAGACAGAAGCATATGAATGCACGCACACACAAGCAAGCGTGCGCACACACACACACACACTCACACTACCGATGTTGATATATAACACAGTCTGTCTAAATCTGTCGTTCGTTCAGTGCAGTCAACTGAAACTAGATTTTGACAGATTAGAGAAGTCCCATTGGACAAGATGACTGATCTGAGTCATTGACCTTGCAAGTTGGAAGGTCAGTGTGTGTGTGTGTGTAGTGCTGCTGTATCCTCTGTATGCTGAATCTGGTTAGATGTGTGTTGTCTGTGGCTTTCTGCTTTAGGCTGATAGGACTGCACGGGCACACAGGTCCAGAGGGGCGGCCATCTTCAGTTCAGTGAGAGCTATCAGTCAGCCACAGGAAAAAAAATCGTTCAGACGGCTCACATACCCCATACACACAGGCAACAGACATCATATACAGGCATTCTGCAATGCACCACACAAGCATGGATGCACACATTCATGCACAAACGCACACACACACACACACGTTTGTATTACTATATTTGTGAGGACCTTCATTGACTGCATTCATAACCAAACCCATGGTCACCTTAACCATACCCTAACCTAAACCTGATCCTTTTTATAACCAAAACACAAACTAATCTTAAATTAAATTAATAGATTATACCATAAATGAAACCTCGTAACATCGTAATTCTAATCTCATCCCTAAACCCAAGTCCTAACCTTAAAATAGCCCCTTGAAGAAGTGAGGTCTGGCATAATGTCTTCACTTTGAAGAATTTCCCTCATCTTTTTAAACGTGTGAGGACCCACATCTCTTAAGAAATAGAGAAGATCTCAATCTGAAACGTGATCAGCTACATCTGAAATGTCTCTCCTAAAAGCCCCTTAGTAAGGAGGAGATAGCAGACAGAATAAACTCTTAAGACTTTATGAGATAAATGTGAAGATGCTAACATGTGACATATAAAATGGTAATGGTAATACGCTCCTACTATATGGCTGCTGCCCCCATGGCTTCAACAGTTTTCACATGCAGCAGTATGTGAAAACTGTACATGTTTGAGAAGAGCCATCCAAATCATAAAGCAGCCATATTGAGTTTTTTCTAAGATCTTTCTCTAATCTCATGGTCTCATGCATGGAGACATATTCAGGAGAAATGACACTCATTTAAGATCAGATTAAGATTTGGAGATCGCTTGTTTTGATTGGAGTGAGATCAACGTGAGCTGATATGTGGTTATTTCTCTTTTTTTCCCGTTTCAGTGTTAAAAAGAGCTCATTTGTGTCTAGGAGAAATAAAAGCTATAAATATGAGATATTTTCTTGAAGGGTAAAATGAAGGGTATTTCCTATTTTACAGTTTTTCATGTGCTATTCAATTTTTTTTTTGGCCTGAGAACAAGAACAAGAACTGGGACGCATAGTTTGGGTTCGTTCTCTGATAAGTGCTACATAAACATCAATACATTTTAGCCTCCACTAACGGTGAACTGTAAATAAACAACAGTTGCACGAGGTAACCTGTGATTCTTGGTCAGATCATCTTAAATCACCTTCCATCAACATCAACTTGTTTAATGCTAAATGAGTATGAGCTTGGCCAAACCTCATCCTGTTCTTCTTTAAACCATGGCTCAGTCACTTAGAGTAGCAGTGGGCTATGGGATTTCATTTAGCTATACTGTCTCTATTTGCAGTCATCCATTCTCAAGCATTCATTCGTTCACCAGGTTTGCCAGCGTGATACCAAGCAGGACAGCAGCTCACTTTCATCTGCAGTGGAGCAGAGCAGCCATGAGCGGATCAATATCTCTGATGAAGCAACACTGTGTACATCCCCAGGTACCTGTATGTATCTTGGCTTGTTCCCAAGATCCAATTCTGCAGCAAAATTGTCCCAAGTCTGTAAATATTGTAGACACTGTATATGGTGAAAGAAAAGATTGTAAAATCCTCTGGTGAATATACTTGGTGACCCTTCTTCACCTCTTCCCCACACACATGCTATACACAAAAATAATGGTGTTTGCGTTCTTGCTTTTGCCAAACAAGCACTTGAGTGTCTAATTATTTCACTCCTTTAAATGCCTCCACAGCGAAACTTTCAAAGGTCTGTTTTCTCTCTCTGTCTGTGCAGGATGTGATTTCATTCCTTTGTGTCTTTGTAGCCCTTCCTCCCCAGTCAGTGCAGCCTAGAATGCAATTCACAGTCTCTAAATGTACCCCTGCCCCTTCTCTCCCACTGCTCTAATCTGTGTGCCAAATGCTGTGGGACAGGATCTCAGCTAAAACTGATGGGAGAAACAGTCAAAGAGCCCCTCTCGCTGGGCAAAATGAACTCATTGAAGAATAGTCCTTCCCCCTAACCTGATATTGCTGTGGCTTGTGGCTGTGATGAGTTCCTCAGAAAGACACCCTCTCCCTCATCCACCCACCTTCCCCCTATTATTTTCCTCGCCTTTCCTTAGATCTTAGAAAATCCTTTTTCATGTGTAATCGTAATCTCATCCAAGTGGATCCATTGTGACCGTCAAGGTGATTTATGCAGTAAAAGGTTCTTTCCTTAACTTTTATTGTGGCGCATTCAGCCTATACTCTTTCAGTATTCTGTTAGTTTTCCAGACATCACAGTGAAAACAAACAGGAAAAAGGAGAGGGGTGGTAAGGCCATGATAGACAGGCAACACAGCACATGTCCACACCTATAACCAGCAGTTTTTTTTATTTTGTTTTTTTACCTCTTATAGTGATTCTGTGTTGCTAAATGGGAAGTGCATGGCACCACCAGGGTTGGGGGGTTGATTTACATTGACTCCACTCATGCTAGAAATGTATGCAACCATGGTAAAAGCTAAAAACGTTGCGCAAAAGGTGAATAGTATGTTATCAATGTAGATTTTGTCTTATTTCCCAACACACATCCCATCGCACCACAAAAACTTACTCAGTATAGTAAAGTATGATCAGGATTTGAACTCATACAGTTGCAGTACATGCCATGGACTGTAGTCTAGGCTACTGGACCACCCCATGTAAAGCTACTGTATGAAGTTTTAAACTCAGCAGTGACAAATAGAATCCAACATTAATGAATCTTTTATTGATTCATTTACTTATTTTACTTTTGTTCATGAGTTAAAAGACAGTGCTTGCATCCTGGTAAATCAGCATCAAAACCACATTATTGCCCCATGCAGTAAATGTGGCATTGGTGCAGAGATATCAACATAGTACTGTCTACTACAGTCTAGACTACTAGACTAATGTCACTCATGGCACAAGAACAACAGACCCACACTCAGCCGCTGAAAGTGCAGTGGTTATTGGAATTATCAAAGATAGCATAGCCTGATGGGAGACCCATATGGACTTCATATCCTGCCTCCAGTTCCAAGGCAAGTGCATGAGTGAAATACTCCAAACCAGCATTTACTTTGTACTGCAAAATATACATTATCCTTTGGTTATTCTTGTACATATATAAACCCATATGTTTACATGTTTATCATGGTTACCGCACACAGTGAATTGGAGTTAGTAGAGCCTAAATGAAAAGAAAAAGAGAGAGAGAGAGAGACAGAGAGAGAGTGAGAGAGAAAGAGAGAGATCAATACTGGTTTATTCTGATCTATTTGACTGTGAGTGTGTGTGGTTTAATATTTCCACCTCATATTTCCACCTCATGCTGCCTGTAGCACATGTACCTGTAGCTGGATTGTAAGCACTGCCAATGTTGCTGAAGACCTTGCTGTACTTCAGTGTGATATCAGCGTTAAAGGGTCCTACATGTCCTGAATTAGTCAAGGCTGTGTAGAACACCACCTTTGGTCTCTGTCAAAAGAGAGAAGCAAACATGCATCAGTGAACTACCTACAGTGGTAGAATTGTGTCATATGTGTGTGTATTCAAGCACATACATTTAATACATTACCTGTATTTTCTTTCTCCAGTTGTTCAACTTATTAGAAGTTCACTGTCAGTCTGGCCTGCATATCTGGAATTGATACCAGGGCATTGAATGACAGAGCAGAGCAGTCATCACCGCATCGAACCTAGCTCTTAACATGACCATCTATTTATAGATAAACACAAACACACAAAGCTACAAATGATGGCACAGAAAGTGACAAACCATTAAATCCATTCAACCGTTCAACAAGTCAGTAAATTACCTGCATTCTCGTTTTCCAGGTCGCTTGTCTTGCTCTTACTGGCACTCAGTCCCATTCCCAGGGATATCAGTTCTGTGGCTTGGACTGGAAAATATAAGAATGAAATGTTGAGTGGTGTTTGAAAAAAGTCTCAATTTTTTTGAATCCATTGCTGAATGTGAATGAATAATAATAATATGGCTTGGCAAAACAATTCAAGTTTCATCTCCAGTCCCCCCCCAAATGATCCTATCCATTTTACATTGCATTTTAAGGATTGCAATAAATGCAACAATGGAATTAAATGAAGTCCCTAAATGAAGTGCCTAGACATTACAAACAAACTGCTCCACGTGGTTTTTGGTTGTGATCAGCTCAACTTTCTGGGCATCCACTCCGGTCTCCATGTTCCTCAGCTCCACTCTCTGCTCCACCACCAAGCCTCTCAGTGCCCTCACCTCCACCCAGATGTCAGGGGTGGTGACGGTTTGCTTTGCGGTCTCCTCAGTCGCTTCCTCAACTGCAACTCTTGGACTTCTTCTGAAACTCGCTGCCCCTAATCTCATCCACCTCACTGACACATCCGCCCTCCTCCCGAGCCCCGGACCCAGACAGACAGAGCAATTTCATTTAAAGACTCAGCCTGTTAAATGTTACATAGCCATTATATGGTCTTTCCACCCTAGTCTTCCCCTTCAGCTGTTTATGTTCGAATAAAATACAAGGCTAGAGCTGATTAGATAGGATCCCGGTGCTGGTGGGAAAATGCAATCTGCCACAGGTTGGTAAAATACTTCCTTTGTATGCCCTCACGACTGAGCGTGCACAGTATACACATGTACGAAGGCACACACATCGTAATGGCAGGGCACTTTAATAGGACTCAGGCCATTCCATTAATCTCAGTTAATTGATTAATGAAAACCATTTTTCCTCTTCACCCTCCCTAGCGCTAATCTCCCACTCTCTGATATGTAAGCATAAAATAGAAAACGTGTGCTCTCTTAGTACGTGTTTAACTGTAATATTCCATCTCTTGTGTACTTGTTGGTTATAATTCATTTTTGCAACCAGTGTGGCACAGACTAAGTTAAGCTCTAGTCTCTTGTGCCCTCTGGTGGGAACTATAACGTTCAACACACAACTTTTCTAGATTTCAGATCAGAATGCTGGACTAAGGTCACGATTCAGGTCACATGATCATAACAGTGCTTTCACTGAATGTCCTAGGTGACCTCTGCAGCTATTTTGTGACTCCTAGTGGGATTTAGTTTCATTCAATTGCTGATTTAAACAGACATGAGAAAGCAGGCGGTAGAACTGCCTTAAGAGTCAAACTGGTCTTAGATATTATTCTATGATACTCTATAAACCTCAACCCAGACAAACAAGTCTGAAATACAATAAGGGACTCATTATAGGCCCATATTCTGAAACACCACCATCAACAATCTTAAAACTAATATTATGTCTCAAATCAATTATTGTAAAATAACTGACAAGTTATGGATATTAATGTCTGTTTATCTGCAGGCATTGTAATGTAATGCACAACCAGCAAAAGCAAAAGCTCTTCAGGGAGCATCCACCCTGGCAAAGCACAAACTCTGGTATCCTAGAAAGAATAGCCAGGAGGAAACGGTCCTAAGAGCCAAAACTAGGGGAGGAAAAGGAATGAGAACGTTTAACGTTAAATTGGTCAATGTGTTTTGTACACACAGGCCAAAAATGTGCCATGCAAGTGTTTTACTGACTCCCAATGGGTTCTTAGCTGCTGCAGCATCCCTTGAGGGTAATGCCCTCTCCTACGTACTTGTTCTAGGTGGTACCACCACGTGGCAATCATCCTGTCCTCATCCTTACCCAACCAAATTTGAAATTTGGTTCCAGATGATTGCATATACAGGGCACTAGTTTTCACAATGTGTCTGTGTGTGTAAGTAAATGCCCAGCAATGCTACAGTTGTGGATCTAGGCTCTAAAGATATCCACAAAAATACCAACAGCTGCTTCTCCTTTTGAAACCGCATGTTTATTGCATGTGATTGATACATGATGATTGGATTAATGAGGAAGCAAGAATGTCATTAGCTGTGAGACAACATCCAACATCTGAACACAGATCAGACACAACAATCAAAATAAAAAAGGATATTGGATGATACATTTTCTATTGAATGGATATACACATAATACCTTTTTGTGTTTACGACTGCATTGACTGAACTGTGTTGTACACGTGAATTTGTGACATTTTTGTCATTTCATAGCAAACATGATCTGCTGTGGTGGAAAAATGTTTTCAGATGTGAAATTAAATTAACTCTGGGCTTTATTTTGGCAGAGAAATCCCAATGAAATCCAACACTTGTCTTGTACTGTGATCAATTTCAGGAAACTTCCCGGTATATGATGCATGATTGCGTGTGAGAGAGGATGTTATTTAAGGCACACTTGTAAACATGGCTATGCAAACTGAAGCACTGATGAAGAAAACACAAAGCAATTTCCTACATCACATCTGGCCAACAAGCCTCCATTCACACAAGACCAAGGTTGCCACTCATTTATAATAGTTCTCATCTAAAATGACGGATCCACAATGGCATTATTGACCACATTTGTTTTGTATTCAGTTTATAATCGAGTCAATCTAATATCGGTCTGAAAGGAACCATAATCTTGCCACTCCCTTTTTGAAGACGTAACAAGGGATGTGGTGGAGTAAACCTAAGCCCAGTTTACCCACCTTTTTATTTGTGAAATGGAGTATACCCACTGCCTTATGCTGACAATAATCTGAGTAGTGTGTATTATAGTAGGTACTATCAGACTGATCTAAGTTAAATATTGTCTATTCAAAAAAGTAAAACATAAATGGTTACTATTCTGAACGCAATCACAAAAGCAACAAATCCTGTGTGGAAAACATATCTGTCTTGGGAAAATAATGAAAGATCCTACCTGCCCTGATTATCTCCAATACTAACCCTGAGAGGCACATGAGCAGAGAAAAAAAAAGCAAAGAAAAATCTCTAAGCCATAGTTCTTCTACTCTGAAACTCAGTCGGAACACGACACCTACCCAACACTTACATTTCAACAGTCTTCTAAGGCACATGAACACAAATGATATCAAATTCAACCTCAGTAATGCAAAAAAATAAAGTTTAAGGCACATCAACAGTCTACAGTACAAATCAGAAACCCTTGAAATGGCAAAGCTGGAGCTTGTTATTATATACCACATCTCTATCAACCGTTGTAACATGATGAGGCACTAGAAATGATGAAGGCACAGGTGTTTTGTTCAGTCCAAGTACCAAGCAACAGTAACGACAAGCAAAAATAAAAATAGAGAGCTCAAAACACATATCAAACACTGAATAGAACATGGAGTGTTACACCTAGTCAGGGTTCCTGCAGACCTTTGCTTGTCAAATTCTGGGACTTATCCATGACATGTAAAAATTACTTTGATGACCAAAACTTGTTAGTGTCATGTTCACGTTAGATTTTTTGCTCAGTAGCGGATTTGAATGTCCCAGGCTAGCCACACTAATAACTTGGGACTTGCATGATCAGAAAGTTCTAGTTTAAAAAAAGTATATATGACCAAAACATTTATTTATTTCCAAAAATATGTGTAATATTCCATAACTTCCCAAGGAATGGAAAAGGCAATGAACCCAATTCCAGGTTTTCCATGACCCTCAAATTTGAGACACATCCCTATCCCAGAGAGAACAGACAGTCTCCCAAGGTTAAAGGCTGTTACGGCATCAGTCTATGTCTTGTCATATCTAACAAGCTCACAGGTGGGAATCCCTTAAAACAACAAAATCAACCCAACACCGAAGTCAAATCAAAATTCATTCACACATCCATTTTCAGCACCATGAATCAGTGTTCGATGCATGGCACACATAATGTGTTCACAACACGTCATATAAAAGTTGTGGGAAGGATTGTAGTGTAGCAGGGGGTGTAGCTGGGGTACAACCGAGCATGACCGCCTGCCTGTGCAGGCAGTCGAGCATGATGATTGTTTGTGATGTGGAGGATGGACAAAAAGTCTTTCCAGACTGTGTGTGTGTTATTTTCTGCCAGGTAAAAAATAAACCAAGCATACAGGGATGTCTTATAAAGCAATAAATCACAACAGCCAGAGTCCCTCTTCCTCATCCTGTGGGAGTAAGATCACACTTCTTCAAAGAAGGCCATCTGAGACATGTATGCCGAGTTTCGCTGCAAAACATGAGAATAAAGTTTGAGTTTCAAAGAGGGGAATACAGGTGGTTGAGGTAGTGTATTGTGCAGAGATGTGTATTCCTGGTATGATTTGAAACTGGGAAACCAGCCTATGTAAAAGTACATAGGGGTGCAGTTGAAAAATAAAAAACATTACCAACGTATTTCATACTTTCTGTAACTATCTCACATCACCTACATTTTGAATGTTTCTCTTTTACAACAGTAAATTTAAAATAAGAAAACACATTACAAGATATAATTGCAATACATTGCTGAGAAACACATTCACCAGCCCAACCAAGAGTCAGCATCTCTTCAATTTTGACTAAAACTAAAACATGAAGCAACATGTAATGTCAATAAATATGTTTTTTTTCCCCATGGATATGTCTGTATGTCTAGGTAACCAGGGGAAAAGGTCTGTTATCAATGAGAACAGGACACTGTAGAAGTGCAGCAACAAGTGATACACATATACAGATAATTCTGAACTATAAAAATCACTAATATAATGCTAACCAACCAAAAAGGAAAAACCTGTACTGTTCAGGTCATGTGGGATTCAGGAAGGGGTGGGATTACATTGCAGTGGTGCAAGTATGTTAGCTCTTATTATGAAAGGGTAGGCTGCACAGACATAGGGAGGACCTTAACACTATTATGGTGTAAGGGCAATATTTGTGACTGGTGCGTTGGCTTATCAGCCACTCTGGCAGGTAACCAATCATAAAAAAAAAATTCAAGTTGGCGGGTAAAATTGTGTGTCTATTGGGATGAACAAGCCACTGTGTCTGAAGAAACGAAAATGTTAGTTTCCTGTTCCTGTCCGATTGTGGGCATACTTACATTGCTGTGAGGTATGTAGAGGGGCTCTGGGACGTATCCCCTCGCCTCACTGCGGAGGCTGTAGAGGCTTGCCTGCTGCTGCTGCTCCTCCAGCTTCAAAGACTCAATCTCTGTCTTTAACTCTTTCAGTTGGTCCTGCAGGTGCTTACTCTTCTCCATGTACTCCAGTCTGGAGGGAGGGGGGGTGAGAGAGAGAGAATACAGTACACAGGGAAGTATTAATGCAAGAGGACGGAATCACATCTTCACACTGTCGTTTCATAGTGTTGTCAAAGGGGATTAAACTCCAGTTTACCTCTCTCTCTCTATCTCCATAGACAGCCTTTTCATGTCAGAGTCCTTGAAGTCGAGGCGCATAGATGCTGAATCACAGGCCAAGTCGCCTGCCTCAGGAGGAGCAGGGGGAGTGGAGTAGGCCGCTATGAGCTAGAAAATCATACAAGTGTTTGTCAAGTCAGCACAGGAAGACATACACATTCACCCACAATTACATGCTTTCACACACTGAGCCAAACATCAAAAGTGATGTGGCTCAACTTCATGTGTGATGTGTGTA
>OOFE01013704.1:4755-17250 GCA_900323365.1 Monocentris japonica
TGGGGGAGGTTGTGTATGCACCTGCTGGCCTCTCAGGATGTTTACAGGGAAGTGAATGGAACGTTTCGATAAGGAGACTTAGCTCTGGTGGTGTGCTTGTGCATGTGTATGTGTGTATGTCTATGTTTGAGGGAAGGGGCAGTTTAGGACAAAGTCTGTGACGCACAACCCCAAGTCCCTGAGATGGTGCCAGTGTTGTTTGGGCCATGCCCTGTTCAAAGCAACACATACACTCACCCACACACACATTCTCTCTGTTGCTACTCTTTTTCTCTCTCTGATTGACCCTACATGGTTTACTCTGTGGTCAAACACAGCAACAATACAACATTAACCAGGGCTGAAACAGCTTTGGCAGCTGTAAAAGATAAACATGTTGTTAGATACAGAATAAACAGCTCAGTATTCTGTTAAAAAATAAGGAGAGTGACAGTATTTATATGTTCAATGTTATTGATAATTGTATATCTATCATTAACCAGGTCCAAAAAGCCCAAGCATTAACCATCTGCCATTTCTTACAACACAATTAGTGTGTTCAGGGTTGTTGATTAGCCATCTTTCTAACAAATTACAGTGCCTTATTTCCAACCATGAAGGCTATCAAATGGATTTGACAAACTTCCTGTGATCTGGATCTGGATGTCAAGACAGCCACAGATATGAGAAGGCTGTGGCAGAGAGGGGAGACATCACAGTTCCTGTGACATGTTACTGTTGCTGGGCAGAGATGGCCTTTAGTCAGCAGTGTATCATGAAATCAACACAGTGACACTACACTGTGGAGACAACTGACAATACACAGACAGACAAGGCGGAGACACCCTGTAATGATGTGGGGCGGGGGTGGGATGGAGCTAAAGAAGTACAGAGAGGAAAGAAATGGGAAGATTAGGAGATTAGGAATGAGGAGGACGGATAGCTAAAGAGATAAGGAGAGGCATTTAGGGAGGGAGGGGGGAGATATATATACTGAGAAAAGACAAAAGTAGAGGGAGAAACGGATCATGTCATGGAAAGATGAAAATGAGGAGCGCATGCAGGACATTAGTGCTGGACAAGGATGCTGTGTGTCTGTGGAGACAAGACCTTCCCGAAAACAGTAACTGATTTAGTAAGGTGTCAGCCTGGGCTACACTGTAAATAGCTGACCCCACAGCCATGCACAGCACACATGCTTGCCTCTTCAAGTATAGATGTTACAGTGTTTTGGTCTTAATCTAGTGCATGTCTAGCCATTTCTTAAGAGAACAAAGAGGGGTCATATTAGCTAACCACATTTGTCACTTTCCTCCAACACAGAACTTACATTTACTGTAAAAGCTTGTCTAGTGTGCCACACATATTACATATGGCTGTCTGGGGTCAAACAGATATTTTAAAAAGATGTTTCCTCTCTCAACCTTTATTTTGGCTTACGTACAAATCTTCCTGTCACACTCTCTCTAACCTCATTACCTCGTTCTAGACAGATAGGCATTGTCCTAAAGGCCATGACAAAGTTGTACACCCGCCCCTTTCTATCCCACTACCCTCTGCATTCCCACACACACTAAATTTAGAGGCAGGGGCCTCTAGAGGATGGTTCCGGGTGACAGGGAGGGTGGGTTTCTATACATACAGAAAGAGCTTGGGTGGGGTGTGTGTGCCTGAAAATGTTCAGTACAGAATCAATGCCCTCTTTCCAAAAGCAGCTGTTTCTGTCTCTCCAGTTTTCAGTGAGCATGCACACACATGGACACACATGCTTAATCTTTCTATCTTTTCTGTCTCTGTCAGTCTCGATCTCTTGCTCTCACTTTCTCTGTCTCTCTCTCTCTCTCTCTCTCTCACACACACACACACACATACACACACACACATGTGCACTGACCTGAAGAAAGTAGACTGCCACTGCTGCCACTGATAATTTTTCCCTTGCTGCCCATGTTTGCTAGTTTGGAGGTCTTGAGAGTTCCTGTCTCTGTCAGGTCAATAGCAATCTCACTCAGACTACGGGCTGCATGGATCTTAGACTGGACAGAGAAAAATGGAGAGTTAATCATTGCACATCATTACACTATCTTATTGCAACAGTTCTTTTAAATACATGAACAATGTCATTTGACAAGCTATACTAAGTACGAGTGTGTGTCTGGTGGGACTGACTGACCTTGCTCTGCTTGCGGTCCAGGTAGAACTGGTGTTGGCTGATGGCCATGGCCCAGATGGACTTGATGAGGGCAGGACAGGCGTACCAGGTGTGCACGGCGATGCCACTGTGGCCAAACGTCCTCCTCGTCACCGACGCCCTACAGTAGGAGCGGACACAAAGCCTCCTTATATACACTGAATACAATGGATGGCTACACATTTAAAGCAATGAAAACACTCCTCCCAACTACTCCACTACTACTGCTGCTCCTCAGAGGGGGGGAAAATGTGAGATGCCAGAGAGAGGAAGGCTGATAGAAAGAGAGAGATAGAAATTGAGCAGAGCCACACACGTTGTATCCCACATGGTTTACTCATCCTTATTTAAACACACATCTGTAGCTGAGCAACAGGCCAACTCACACTAATGACGACCTCTTTTAAAGAAAACACCACTGCTCAGTCTTTCACCCTCTCTGCCTGTCTCTTTTTCTCCCATTCCCTCCCTCCCTCTGGCTGTAGAATAACACTCCACATATGTAGCCATGTTAAATAAACAGAAGAGAGGTCACTTCCTCCACAAAACAGCTATCACACAGTCATCCATCCTTCTGTGGTTAACTTTCAAGGGCTTGCTCTCGCTGAGTGTGTGTGTGTGTATGCTTGCACACGTGTACGTGTGTTAATAATCACCCCACAGGGAGACCCCCATATCTCGCTCTTTTGCCAAGAAAAATGCTGCAACTATTACTGAATTAGATCCCAATCTCTCTTTTTTAATTTCCCACATGTATGTAGTTTGAATCTTAGCACCATGCACATATGGTGCTCAGTGTACAGTGTAAAGGCAACTGAAAAGGGGACATAAATAAAGGTAAAATGGTGTCATTGCTAACATTCAAAAGCTAAAGTAGGACCAGTCTGAGAT
This sequence comes from Monocentris japonica, assembly GCA_900323365.1. NCBI lineage: Eukaryota > Metazoa > Chordata > Actinopteri > Trachichthyiformes > Monocentridae > Monocentris > Monocentris japonica. The sequence continues at coordinate 7,817 of OOFE01013704.1, forward strand.
ATCCTAGTGTACCAAAGTCTCTGATATTCACAGTGCAATGCTCAACTATTTTCTTAAAATAGAGAAAATCAAGCAGTTTCCACAAGTCTATTGTAGCACGTTCTTGGCAAGACATAACAGAGACAGTGGCAACAAACAAGGGCATATTTGGGATGGAAAAACCAGCATGCCGCAACCGAGCTGTGAAGAGAAGTTGACACAAGCATACATTTGTGATATAAATTTACCTTCTGGGGTCATGAACTTCCACTGAAAACTTCTTCTCTCTGAAGTAGAGGTTCTCCAGCTGACGCCATTGGAACACCTGAAGTTAAGGAGAAACACTCTTCAGGGTTGTTCATAGAAGCACACGCTTCACAATAAATCCACAGTCGTGAGGCAAACCCTCTACTCCCTCCGCTGAAGATTCCACTTCATTTTGAAAGAAAACACAATGGATAATGAAGAAGAGGAGGAAAAATGGAAGAAGAAGACAAAGAGTTGGCAGAAGAGGAGGAGAAGGAGGTGGAGGGAGAGTAGAGGACCTAGTCTGAGAGTCTCTGATCAGGTCCAGACCGGGCGGTCGTGTCCAAAGCAGATCCTTGGGCTGGATGACCTCACCCCGGAGAGAGACAGCGAGAGAGGGAGGAGGCTTTCTTTCCTCCGCTCAGCTTTTCTTTTTTCTCTTGCCTTCTTTTCCGTCCCGTTTATGAACCATCAGCTCCTCTTTAAATGAAGCCAAACCCAGCTGGGTGAGAAAGTCTCCCCCAAGACGTACTCCACAGCGTGTTAGTGTGTGTGTGTGTGTGTGTGTGTATCTTAAGTCCTCCCAGGCGCAGGGGAACAGAAAGTTCTGATATGGCGGGTGTTCACCATCTGTAGGAGACTGTGTGTGTGTTTGTGTGTGTGTGTTGGTGGAGAGAGAGTGTGTGAAGCAAAGTTTCCGCCTCTCCTGCAGCTTCGCTCGGAGGGTTGAGGAGGGAGGGGGCGTTTATTCCTCCCCTCCTCCTGACCCCTCCTCCCTCCCTCAGGGACTATGTTTCCTGCTCTGGGTTCTGTGGCTAGGAGGTGTGTGTGTGTGCGTGTGTGTATTTGTGGATGTGTGTAGAGAGGGGTCAGGGGAGGAGTGATGAAGGGGGGAAAGAAGCTTTCTGTGGCCCCACCAATTGAAGTGCCCTTACTTCGTTTAGTCAGACCTCTCTGTACACACAAGCATGCACAAACACACAGACACACATGCACACACACACACATTCACAAAGTCTGAGTCTGTTTCTTGTTAGAGAAGGAGAGCTGAGTGTAGGTTGTTACAGCTTTACAACACAGGAGGGCCTGCATCTATCAGCTGTGAGCAGACACATAGACACACACGCACACATATACACACACACACACACACACACACGCACTCATTAGTGTGTCTTGAGGCCTTGGAGGATATTGTGATGTACATTGACTAACTATAAACTAGCGATGTAAAAGTAAGTTGTAAGAACAAGCAGAGAAAAAAACAAAGTAAAAGAGTGAACTATGCCAGGATAAGGGAGGAAAAGAGTAGAAAGGGAAAGGAGGGAAGGAGGAAGGGGGCACAGCCCAGGAATTTTAACAGCTTGGGAAAACAATGGAGAAAGGGATGAGAGGGAGAATAGGGGAGGAGGGGGAGAAAAAGAGTATGTAAACGCAGCACAGTGTGTGTGTGATTGCAAGCATGAGGAGAGAAAATCACTGCCCTTATCAACACGCTTGCTGCACAGTACACTCTCAATGGAGTATGAAGTACTAATGTAGCATGGTGCTAAAAATAGCAGGAAGGGCAGATAGGGTGTGTATGTGTATGTTTGAATGTGTGTGTGTGAGTGAGCGTGTGTGTGTATGTTTATATGTGTCGGCTGCGCATGGACCAGAGCCATGGAGATAAGGTGGGTGTTTGTAACAGCTTTAAAGCATGAGACTACTAAAGCTGTCTTCACCATCAGCAGGACAGAGTGTAGCTTTAACACAGGTCGTTGCAGTTGGAAGTAGGTTGAGATCGTCTTTGATCTTTCAGGATACGTTGTGAACATGTATTAAGTCATTAACAAGTGGTGTTAAAATGCATTGCGAGTATTTTAAGGAGCCAGATAAAACAATAAAATACAATGAGAAGTCACTCTCCAGTTTAAAATTAGACTTAAAAGTCATTACTCAGTGCTCCAAACCATGTTCCAGTAACACAAGTCTATTGTATTAATGCAACCTTTGTAGTCTTAGTGACAGACCGTGAATAGACTGAATAACATCTGATAGAGACATGCTGACAGACCCTTTATTAGGAGCTCAGTCAATGCTGTTATTGCTGTGTCTGTTATTAGGCCCATGGTTGTGCATGTGTGTATATGTGTGCATGCATATGCTATCAACCCTCTTCCCTTTGACTGGAAAACACTCACACAATGGCACAAAAACACACGGGTAGAGGACGTGACTGGGCATGTGCGCAGACCCACATATGCCACATATTAATGTCTGCGCCCCTGAGTACACATTCACTACACAGACGACAAAGGTCAGATGTGATGGAGTGTAAAAGGCCTCATTGGACTCCCTGGGGATTATTGGAAGAATAGAAAGTCTAAATAGCATAGCGCAGTATAACTGGAGTGAAGCCAGGGTTTATTATTTTCTAGAACCGGACCCGGGGTCTAAAGCACTATTGTTTCGCACACGGGTGGGGCTCTGGAGTGTCCAGCATGTTCACCCGGTGTCATGGAGATGCTGATACACCCTGTGGGCACTTCCTGTTGTTTGTGTTTTAGTGGTGGTGTTTTGTGTCTATTTGTTATAGAGGAAATAGACAGCAGCTGACTAAAGTAAATGGGTGTGTACAGTGGAGCCCCTGAAAAAAAGGGTTAATATGCATTGATATACATGGGAGATGAGATTCTTGGTGATACTGAAGTGAAACCCATCCTTAGTTTGCTGTGTTTGGTCTTTGATTGGAACCTTCTTGTGGCTTCTTCACAGTGTCAACAGAAGCTCTTCCATCTTAGCCTAAAGTCAGTCAGTAAGTTAGTCAGTCAACACATAAACTCCTTAATCTCTATCTAAATGAGTCGAAAACACTAACGAGACATTTTTACTGTGTGTGGTTCAGTTGTAAATCCCTGGCTGTGTGTGTGTGGGTGTCTGCATGGGGCCTGCGGTAAGGAGAGGGGGGAAAGTATTTAAGCATCCCCAAATAAACATGCAGAGAGCAGTGGATGGTCTGCATTTAGTAACAACAGGATGTCCCCTTGTAAAAAGACTAACTAATAAAGCACAACTGCCTCATATTCACATTGACCAAACACACACCTATTTTGTTGTATACGTGCAGAAAGCAAAGACCAAAATAGCAGCACTCGCTATTTTAATAACTCCACTTGTTTATTCACGTATTAATGAATAATAAAGGTTTGTGTTGACAATATAAGACACCATTTTGTCACCATTTTGTGTCACAGAAGGAGTGGCTTAAAATGAACATTCTGCCTACACTACTATTGAGTCACAACACTGAGAACCTGGGCTATCAGAAGCAACTGATTGTAGTCTGAGTCACTGGTGTAACTGGTAGTGGACTGACTAGCTGGCTGACTAAGTCCACTGACCAGTCCTCTGGTTTGTTGATGAGATAGCGATGACTAACTTTATCCGGACTACTTCGAGTGACCTCTCTGAATATCTCATCCCGAGCACACTACCCTTTTCTCTGCCCAGTTAGTAAAGTAACTTTGTGTTCTTCAGGATTAGGTCAGTCTTGTGATGTTGCATTAACAAGACATGAACCCCACAATCCCTTTTTGCTCAAACTCCTCAGAATACAATCACACTTTTGTGGTAAGGAGGCCCCGTCTTATTCTGGCATGGGCCAGTGCTTCCCAATGTGTGTGTGTGTGTGTATGTGTGAAGGAGAGAGAGAGAGAGAGAGACAGAGAGAGAGAGAGAAAGAGAGAGAGAGAGAGAGAGCGAGAAAGTTCAGAAGCTTAATGGGTGAACGAATCACACCGACAGTTGCCAAGCTGAATGCTTGATAAGTCTTTCCTTCTCTCCCCCTTTCTTATGTGCTATGTACATGAAAAAGGTTAAAACACCACCTTTTACAGTGCCTACCCCTGATTGATATATATATATAAAAAGAAACACATACTGTAATATAATATAATATGTGATCTTTTCATAGGTTCTGGTGTACTGATATGCACAACATTCCCCAACAGTTGTCTTGTTCTGGTGGGTATTAGTGTGTCTGTGTGTTTGGTCTGAGGTTAAGTGGATGAAATTGGACCACATTTACTTCCTATCACCATGGTGATGTAACACCTAGACAACCACAGGATTTGGAGTACTGGGGAATAAGGCAGGAATGGGCCCCAGTGGTGAGACATTCAGACTGGAATGTAATAATCAGGACACACACACACACACACAGTGGAACAGAAGTGGCAAACAGGAAAGCTATGGCAGACAGGAAGTATTCGTCAGGATGGCGAGTTCAGAGTTCAGTCCAGTTCCCATGTATGAGTGTTTATGTGTCTGTGTATTTATGAGCAAACAAGTGTCAGTGTGTGGCTGTCTTGGCAGTCAGTATATGGGGATATTGTTAACCCCATTAACACCCTGTGAGACAACACTGAATGCCAGAGATCAAGGCCCTAAACACGACTGGAGGTCAGAGGTGAGATGGGAAAGGCTTTAACAGACAACACACTGGTTGCACTGACTGTAAGGAGGACGGCATTCACAGAAAGACAAAAATAAAAGCAGGATAGGAAGGAAAACATTCCAAGACTGAATGTCTCCAGACTAGAATTGGTACAGCACTGTTTGTGCTCTTCACAATACCCTGACTCACTAGTTGGAAGACATGCACAGTGGTGACAATGAAGACAGACAGAGACAGAGAGAGACAGGTAAAGAGGGCAGTTCATAGAAGACAGGCAGAGATGAAAAGGGGTAGACAGTCCATTGTAAGGCACACAATACTGAGAAAAAATGTAAACAAATCATATTGTGATTGGGGAGGGTGTACAAATACTTAGACCTACAAGACCTACAAGATTTGTAGGTCAGGGATACACAACAGCAGAATTCTTTGGCTGCCTGAAACACGTTTGCTTCCTTTTTTATATTTATTTGATTAATTGCACAACCCTAGTTCATCAGAACTGGACAACGAGGGACGGAGGGTAAGAGAGTGTTGTCTCACCTTCCTGGGTTTGACCTTGTCCTGGTGGTCATACTGGAAGATGCCTTTATAGCTCAAGCCCAGCCACCACGGGATCCCCTGCTTGTCCTGATGCACACAACAAAAATACATTTGAAAAAAGTGTATGTGCATGTGTGCGAGTGTGAGAGAGAAACAGAGAGACCACCAGTGACACTGGCAAAAAGACACAGAAGAAATCGCAGAAGAAAGTCCAGCATATCCCCAAATCAACTGTTTGCACACAGGTCCAGATAATAAAAATGTGTGCGGTGTGTCTGTGTGCAAGAAAAGACAGTAGTAAAATTGTACCTTTACAGCATAGTAATGTACTCCATATGTGGGCAGAGACTCTACGACGCTCATATAACTGTAAGGAACAGAGAGGCAGAGATATCAGGGTCATAGACAACACAACAGTCAATACAGTGACAGCAGACATACATTACCAGCCCCACACACACACACTTACTTGACAATAGCCTGGCCTCTGGACTGCCCGTTCAGCTTCTTGTAATGTTCTATGACCCGGTCCTCGCTGCAGAAGCACAACACAAATCACAAATCATAAGAAAATTAAAAAAAACTTGAAGAGGGGAAACAAGAGGAAGAGGAGTTGCAAGAGAGTTTTGGCTGTTATATGGACTGGCTAGTCTCTCACCAGTAGGCCAGAGATGGGTGCTCCTTCAGGGCCTGGGTGGGCAAAGCAGGCAGCTTTTTCAGGTCAGACCTGGTCACATCATTACTGGGATGGAGAGACCACATGATGAGAACTACTACCGCAAAAACTGTTATTTTCTGGAGTAGGCCACCACATATTCATTCAAAATGTAAAACTCCCGCAACACCCTTGAAATGTAGACAGGGAAACACTTTTTAAATATTTAGTATGACAAGTTGAAACAAAACTGAAATTTTGCCCGAACTGTCCAAGGAAATGACGAGTCAACTTTGGAAAAAAGGAGGGGAGAAGAACAGCAATTAGTCAGGAGAGAGGAATGAATGCTGACAGGTTGAACGCTCTGCATTTCACAGAAACTGATGAGATGGATGCACAACTGCCTACTGGGTGTTGTCTAGCACTGAACAGCTGCAGAAGGATAGACAGTGAGAGACAGAGAGGTGAGGAAAAAAAAGAGACAGAAACACAGAGAAAGGATTATGAAAGGGAGAGAGATAGAGGGAGAGCAAAACAGAGAGTCGGAGAGAGAGAGAGAGAGAGAGAGTCAGAGAGACATAAGACAGAGAAACGAGGGAAGCAACAAAGAGAGAACCACACAGAGAGCCAGAGAGACTTGGCCCCAGAGTCAGCCTTCAGACTTCCAGTGGCAGGAGGTCCTAATACCCCAGTCTAATCCCCCAGCCTCTGCCCAGCCTCCACCCAGGCCCCAGAGGATTGGGAAAGCCCTGGGAACATGACAGCCTATGAGCTAAAATCCTGGAAGAGATCCCATCCATCCTGCACAGCTGTAAAACCCCGGGATCCATTCTGCTATGTAGTTGTGTGTCTGGATTGGGGGATTCACATATTCATGAAAATATCTCGTTTGGTTGGTTGAGTGCACAACATTATATGTGACCATAGGGGTTAAAGTGTGAAGTGAAGTTCTAACAAATATGATGACGGAGAGGTACATTGCCAAAAATGTCCATCATAAAGTCAGCGAGTCTCATATTCAGTCTTAAAATCTTATTTTCCTTTAAATTCTCACAGTGGGGTGAGAAAATTCCACTTGTTTCCAATGCAGTTTCACACAAGAATTTTCTAGAAACACTTGAAGCAAGTGTGAAACAAGGCAGAATAAAGCCAATAACTCCACTAGTATCAAGAAAATGACTCTAAATTCAAGACAATTCTTGAAATAAATTTATGTGCATTAGAAAATGAAAAAATATTTCACCCCATTGTTGTATTTTTTCACTCAAGATTTTTTAAATGGAATACCAGTGTAGTAGCGAGAGATTTGTTGATTTGAGAATTATTTCATTTGGAGGCATATTTATTATGTGTAGTTCTGGGGGTATACAGAGCGCAGGACTTGTAAGAGATGGGTGGGGGGTGTAGGACGAGTGTGTCACATTCCAACCCTCTCTGCAGGATGCCATGTTTATTTACTCCATTCAATGGAGGAAATGAGGTCAGAGGTGACGGCTGCTATAGCCTCTTATTTGGGATAACATACATTTAGATCAACCTCAGAAGCAGAGCTGTACATCTACATCTAAAAGACCATGTGAGGGGCATAGCTTGATATATATTTGGCTTTTACTGAAAGTTCCATAGCTAAGTGAAATAGTTACAACAGGCACATAAATGTGTGCACACACACAAACACACAGTCACAGACAAAGCTCGATCATATGATCCAGTCTGGTGAAGTCTTGGGAAATCTTGTCATGCCCCATTGGAGAGCTCTGTCCTTAATTGGAAGAAAGTCATGCACTGTAGAGACATCATATACACATGCACACACACACACAAATGCATGTGATCACCTCTCCGCATGAGCAGCAGTACATGATGAAATGAGTGAATGAGAGTGGAGCAGGGATGGAGGAGGGAGGGATGCTAAACAAGCAAAGAAACAAAGACAGTTTCTGAGAATGAGACGCTCCAGTGATGTGCCTCAATGCTCAGGGGGGCAGAGAGACAGATAGACCACTGATAGGAGGACTATTGTCCCTCTCTGCTTCTCCTTTCTGACAGGGACAAACATGAATATAAACCCAAATAACCCTGTCACTCTAAACCAAACCAAAGTCTATAGTTACTAAAGAGGAGGTATCTAATATGTTTTCTTCAAACAATGGGAACACCATCACTCTTCATCCACTGCCTGTACTCTAATCCCTCAAGGCACAAGGACAGATACAAACTGTACTTATCTTTACGTTACATGCAATCTTTACAGGACATTTTTATTGTACTTACCTAGTGAAATCACCTTTAGCCTCCTGTAGAATGAAAAGGGAAAGAGAAAAATAGAGGGAGAAGAAAGGAGAAGTTACATATATGGATGGGTGAACAGTGATCATAAAATCTGAATGATGTATTGTGTGTGTGTGTGTGTGTGTGTGTGTGTGTGTCTGTTTGTTTTGTGTGTGCACGTAATTTGCACAGGTGATTGTGCGGTCAGGCCTGCTGTGCTGGAATCAGAGAGAAATTTTAAACCTCCATCTGGAGGAAAACCTCTGAAGGCCTACAAAGCGGATACCTGATACCATACATCTGCACCTGCACGGAGGACACACACACACATGCACACACACACACACACACTCACAGACACACAACACAGCCCAGTCTCTATACGTAACCTGACCTTGCAGCATCACAGTTAATGGACTGACCTACTCTGAGAGAGAGAGAGAGAGAGAGAGAGAGAGAGAGAGAGAGAGAGAGAGGAAGCAGGGAGAGTATGTGACCTAGAAGAGTTTCCCTGCTGCTCTGTGTTATATTAGTACTGACTGACTGCACCAAGAATTTTGTAACTAGAACTTGGCTACCAACAAAAACGGTTGAGGTTTTATGGATGGAGGTTTTTAAAATCTCCCAGTTTAGCTGCAGATTAATGGCAGATTGATGACTGTATTAGATAACATGAGTTTAATCATGGACAATTAGGATCAAAGCCTTGAGCTTGTGGAGACATTATGGGAGAAGACTTCTGAGTGTTTCATTGCAGAGCAAAGGCCCTGTGTTCACTAATGTGTTGGTGTCTGTGGGCTAAATATGATTACACAAACCGGAATGGAGTGTAGGGAGACACGAAGGACCAGGGTAGAGAGGCCAGAAAACACACACACACACACACACACACACACACACACACACACACACACTATCTTACTTGTAGAATATAGGAGGCCAATTCGAAGACAACGTCGCTGTCCACTTCAATAAGCTCCTGCAAGAAAAGAGCAAGAGAAAAGATGGAATGAATGACCATGAATGAATGAATGACACATTCTCCTGATGCTGCCAGCAAGTGAATAAAATAAACACATTCTCTCCCTGTGGTGGGAGTCAAGTTGGACGTGCCTCAGATCTTCATACATTCTTCCAAGATAGTTTGGTAATTCCTTTCATCTCCCTGCCCCTCCCCCCTTCGTTTTTTCCTCTCCCTCTTCTCTAATTTCATGACCTCTTCTCATGGACGGGGCTCAGAGATTAGCAGAAAGAGAGAGTAGTGTGTGTGTGTGTGTGTGTGTGTGTGTGTGTTTTGGGGGG
>OOFE01013706.1:9652-21270 GCA_900323365.1 Monocentris japonica
AAGAGAGACGCTGAGGTGAGGATGAAGGTGGAGCATGGGGGGGGGGTCAGTATTATAGCTGGAAGCCCTCCATTGGGGCCTCACACTGCTGGAAGAGGAACTGCTGTTGCTGCAGATCAACAGCTGGGGCCAGGGTTGGGTCCTCATCTTCAGGGCTGAAGTAGCGCTCGATCAAGTCAAAGGCTTTCTGGTAGATTTCCTGGTTCTCATGGCCCTGCAGGAACTCCAGCTTGTCCAGACCTGGGGAGAAAGGAGGAACGTGGCAACCAAGTCAGAGTAATGCTACGATTAAGCTGCATTACTTTTGTCAAAATTTGGCTTTGGCTGTCTGCTAATGGATGCATTTACATTGATGTGAGAGGTTAGAGAAGGTGTGTACCATGTTTAACTCTACTTAAGAAGTGCAAACAGAAATTCATGGGTCTTTATGAGTAAAATGTTTTGGTAAGGGATTAGACTTTGAACTAGATTTATAGAATGAATGCGATGTATGCCTACCATAGGCCTCCTCTATGAGGGCACAATAGGGGTTGATGCCTCCTCCCCTCTTGGCCTCCAGTTCTCCCAGGCGCAAGATGTTCTCCAGGCCGTTAAGAGCCACCTGTACGATTTTGGAGTCCATAAGCGTGAGCAGGTCACACAGAGGCTTTATACAGCCCAACTCCACCAGGTGCCTGCAGGGGGCAGTACACACACACAAACATACACATAAAAGATCTAGGACAGAACTTTATTGTCCACCCAAGGTGAATAATTGTCTTTGGCCTAACCAAAGATAGAAAACACCATCACAGCAGAGCACATAATATGATACACCAGAGTAGTATTACCACGCCTTCCGGTTGAAGGACGGTCTCCCCAATCACTATGCAACCCGACTTCCTTGACACAGTATTGTGATAGTGGCTGGACCCACTTCGTTGTTATTTTTTAAATTTGGCTAGTTTATCATTGACCCTATTGGGGTTTTTACACATCATAGTCTCAAATAAGCTGTGGTTCAAAATCAGACACTAGACCATAATTGGTGTTCCCTGATGTACCACCATCCCAGAGGATTATTAAGCCGATTTACACCAGATTTGACTGTGTATGTTACTTCTGATTGTTGGAATGAGGTACTACTGGCTCTTAAAGACTGATATACCCAAAATGTCACACATATGGCAGGAATAAGCTACAATGGTTGTGAGACCACAGATATAGTGCTTTTGGACAGAACAACAAAGGCTGCATCTATCTTCATGTATATCAGTGGTCTGACCTGATCTGTTCTGCAGAGCCCCCCGAGGTGGCGTTGGTGATGGCCCAGGCTGCCTCCTTCCGTGTGCGAAACTCTGCTACTTGCAGGATAGTAATGAGAGGAGGCAGGAGTCCTGCATCCATCACCATCTACCGAGAGGGAGAAAGAGTAAACTTCACAAAATATATAGGTAAACAATCTCCAGGCTAACTTGTAGCATGACTGCACACACACCTGTATCTGTGCCCGGTTCCCTGCAGTGATGTTGGAGATGGTCCAGCAGGCTTCCTTCTTGATGGACTCCTTGGGGCTGCTGAGGAGGTGGAGTAGGGACTGCAGGGCTGAACAGTTCAGGATCACCTGGACAATACAACAAAGCACACTCAAGGTCAGCAATTGTCCACTGACATGGATTCTTCCGATGGATTCTTCTTGCAGTGCTTAATGTACTTGTTTGGTATTCAGCTATGTTTCTTTGCCAGGCACTTGTAATGTTATCCAGAAAATAGTCTTTATTCCTTCACATACTCTAAAAATGTCTTGTTGGCATTCATCATCAAAACCAGTGGGTTTCAATGGGCTATCAACATGCGCTAGCTAGCTAGCACCTAGCTGCAAGGGACAGCAGGAGCCTGGAGGATAGAGGAGCAAGCTGGTGACCAGGGGGCCATTGCTTTGAATCCCCGGACCAGCTATCTGTCTGTTTATTAGATAAAGCAATCTTTCCAACAATTTCAATATAGCATTACCTTCTGTGTGTACTTGCTGCTATTACCTGTGTCTGTAGGTCATCTCCAGTTACTATGTTCCCAACAGCCCGCAGTGCAGGTGACACCACCTTATAATCAGAGTGCCTAGAACAACACAGAATAGCAGTGTGTGATCACTCAGACGTTCTTCTCTCTCCAAAAGCCTAATACACACCTGACAGGAACTCAAAGTTTAAATGTCTCCAACAATGAATGACAGTTCTATGAGCGCCCAGAAATTTTGTGTGTGTGTGTGTGTGTCCTTACAGCAGTAATTCCACCAGCCTGCGGCAGACTCCTGAGTCGATGACAGCCTGGATTTTGTCATTGGGGCCATCAGACAGGTAGGAGAGTGCCCAGCATGCATCAGCCAGGATGTCCGTGTCATTGACAAACAGCAGCCAAGAGAGCACGCTGAGACATGGGGACACCTGGGGAGAATGGGACAAAGAGAGCGAGCGTGTCATTTTGTTGGTTAAGTTTAGTGGGTGCAACCGCATATTCCAACTTATATTAACGGCATTGCACAGTCCGTGACCTTGAGATAAGAGATACGATATACCTTGGCAATGTGATAGGTGCATTGTTGCCATAGAAATACATTTATCTTGGCCAATTACCTTGGTGAAGTCTGGAGGTGGGTTCTTTCCTCTGCACAGGTTTGAGAGTGCCCACACGGCATTCCTCATCATTGTCAGACGATTCTGTTTGGCCAATAACCTGCGAGAGGAGCATGCGCTTTACCAAAGATACAAAATCTCCAATCTCTCTGTATTTTTTTTAAGCAGAAAGTAAATAAAATACAATAAAAATAAACATTAAGACAAATGATGTGTTGGGCTGCCACTTACTGCACCAGGGAGGGCAGGATGTTGCAGTCCACTACGTAGTCTCTGCATTCTGTGCTATCTCCTGCTATGTTTCCCAAGGCCCACACTGCCTGATGGGTACAGTTAATACTCACAGTAAACATTAAAATATTTAATAATATGACTTAATACAGGATAACAGACTTGCAACATGCTAATGGCATTCTACTTAAATGTATACAATTCCAGGCAGGTTAACTAAGAATATGTTCTTATTTACAGCAAGGGCCTGGGGAAGTAACAACAAGGAATCATCATTTTAAAAAAGTGTTCAGTTACCCTCGATGACAAGACATTAAATGAGAGGGACAGCAAGATCAGAAAATCACAGGTCAGTTAGAATCCTCCTTACCTGTTCCTGTACGTCTTCAAAGTCAGAGCTGAGCATCTCTATGAAAATGGGCACAGCCCCCGCCTGGATTACCACACGTGTCTGGTGGGACGTACCTGATGCAATGTTGGTCAGCACCCATGCAGCCTCGAACTATAAACAGCAACAATAATCAGTATCATTTTCAAAACATCATTCTCTTGCACCTGCCTAGGGTTTCTCTCTCCATCAGTTCTCCGTTGGCTTTGCATCACAACCTAAATTTGACCATGTTTGCTATGCTGAACTCTTTAGCAAGAAATTAAACAAGCTGAACTTGAGTGAAAGTGGCACTAAGTGTAGTGTACACTAATATACAAGTCAAACTGTTATTGGGGTTTATAAATGGCTTGATGTTGTGGGAACATCTAGTCTGGATACTGGTGTTTATTTCTAATATAAAAATCAAGTGTGCTTTTTCATTATGGCCACATAACTGCCAAAATATCATTGAGGAAATGTACCTGCAGTGTGCAGTTTTCTCTCCTCTTCAGGAACTCAACAAAGCGCTCCACCACACCCGTAGTGGCAATGACCTCATCAATAGGTGGGTTTGGCTCTGTATGAGACAAGGCGTAACTGGCTGAATCAAGCACACAGGTAGGTTCCACTGTCAAGGACCAAGGTGAAATGTGTATCAGAGGTATGATATACAGCTAGATCACTGGTTCTCAACTCTGGTCTTCAGGGCCCAGAGAATTTGATTTTCTATATTGCCAGGTAGTTTTCATTCTTGCTGTCTAATCAAGGACTATTTATACCTGGGATGACAGGTGAATGCAATTAACTACCTGGCAGAATAGAAACCCAGCAGTCCTCTGGGCCCTGAGGTGAGGACCAGAGTTGAGAACCACTGAGCTGGAGCACTCTTACCTTTAGACAGGAGTTTCCTGAAGCGCTGAGTACCCATCAGCTGCTGCTCAGGAGAACTCGAGAAAATCATTTGGGTCATGTCCTCAGATATCACCCCACCCTATAGGACAGACAGAGATCGAGACAGAGTCAAAAAAAAAACAAGACACAGAGAGAAAGACAGGACTTGTGAAATTTGTTTAAATGAGCATGGCGATGGGAAAGCATGAGAAAGAAAAGCCTGAGTATACACTGAATGTCTCAACACCTGACTTAGTATATGCATATTGCCACTGTATGTATGCTGAGAGTTGGATCCTTTAAGTATCTCTAGCAGTGTGTTGATTAATGCTTGTCTTTCTCACCGTAAGTGGGTCCATGTTGTTAGCCTGGGACTCCAGAAAGCCGCTATCAGCCATCCCATCATCCTCCAGGACTCCATCCTCCTCCGCTGTGGCAACATTCCTCCTCTTAAACAGCTGGAACAAAAGAGAACAGTATTGTCCATTTTAAAACAATATATCTGGTCATTCAATTGACACCCAGTTTTCTGACAGTGGGTAGCACATTTTGCTCCAAAATGTCTTGGTAATCTTCTGATTTCATGATGACTTTAATATGTTCAAGACATCCAGTACCCGTCCAGTTCCCGTCCAGTACCCAAGGCAGCAAAGCAGCCCCACAGCATAATGGAACCTCCACCGTATTTGACTGTAGGTAGGATGTTTTTTTCTCTCAAAGCTTAATTTTGTCGTCTGTAAACGAAGCGCTGATCTGCATTGCCAAAGATCTCTAATTTGTTTTTAATCGGTCCACAGAACATTTTCCCAGAAGGATTAAGGTTTGTTCAGGTGGGTCTTGGCAAAGATCAATTGGGCCTTCTTGTGATTCTCTTTCAGCAGTGGCTTCGGCTGTAAAACCCTTCTTGGTTCAGTGTCTGGTGTATGGTACAGGCTGAAACCATTACCCCACAGCTCTCCAGGTCAGCCTTGAGATCTTTGGATGCCATACAAGGTGTTTTTTCAATGGCTCACACCAACCTTCGGGGACATCTGAGATCAATTTTCCTCTTACCACCACGTCCTGGGAGATTCTTAACAATTCTATAAGCAGCAAACTTCTTAATAACATTGTGAACTGTGGAAACAGTTCCAAGGTCTCTAGAGATGGCCTTATTGCCTTGTGAACGCTTTTTCTGACATCCTCAGGCAGCTTTTATTTTCACCATTTTCACAAATAACCAGGGAAGCGGAACAAACTGTTTTATGACTTTAAAATGGATAATTGCTCAATTTATACCATGGGGGCACCTGCAACCTGTCACGGGTGAGTTGAATTACTCTGCAAATGAAAATCTTATTTCCTCCAACAAAATTGATTTGAATTGTTCTAAAGTGTGCCAATAATCAAGGCCACGGCCACTTTTCAATTTTGAAAGCATAAAAGTTTTTTTCTTATAGTTTGATTATGTGCTGTTGTAAATCAATTACTGTTTCTTTTTCTTCCAATCATCTCGTCACATAAAGGGAAAGTTGACCAACACTCCAATTTCCCAAAAAGTCAGTGGAGTCCATTAAAGCTAAATTATCAACAATCAACCACTGCTGAAGCCCCATAGCACTCCCTCCATACTTGGCTTACCTGTTCATCCTTCTTTTGTTTGCGGAGCTGTAAACCTTCCTCTTCCCTTCTCCTCCTCATCTCATCTGTGTTGAGAGATTTGTTCTTGTAGCTCTTGAGCCGTGCATTGTCCTTACCCTGACTCATTGTGTAGCCTGGAAAGACATAGAAATATATATTTCATAAATGTTTGGGTATGGTTGGGTGAAAATACCAACGGTGACTAATGTGGAACAGATTCTTGGACTGCAACTACATCAGCTAAAACATAACTATACCAAGTTGTTGTCAGTGTAATGCGTTGCTCAAGTCTGGGTAGTGGCTAAATCCTTTTGTTTACATTATGCATAATATTATGCACCTTCAAACGAACTAAGTTAGCTGTAGGTAGGACATCTTAACCTGTTTTATTTAAGTATGGATTATAGGGATTTTCAACACAATCACTACGTAGCTATCTAACGTTACACTTCACATTTTTAACACTGTGGTTAGCTAAATGGGACACCATTCATCACTTGGCACAGTCTAACGTTACTGCTTGTAGAGACAAATGAGGGATACTTAGGATACTATCTTGCTAGTTTTGTTTGTCTTGTCTTAAACTAGTTGACACTTCATGATTCCTAAACTATCGATTACATAAATACCTAAAAATCGGGTGTGCCACTTGCCCATCAATTCACGAAACAATACTGAAAGAATAAACTGCTGGTCCACAATAGCAAGACGGCTACTGTTAGCTACATAGCTAATGTCAGAGTCGTTGTTAGCATAGCCTGCTTAATAGCGAATACGCTAGCGGGCTAACATTGGTTAGCTTACACTAGCTGCTTTAGCTCCGACATCTAACGTTAACGTTAGCTCAAGCTACAACACCAAATCCTGACGAATATTCTGCAAACGTTACAAGTGACAGTGAGAATTTGATATGTTCGAAAATATATAGCGTTACCATGCAGAAATTACGAAATGCATTTAATAATTGTCTGACCTGTCAAAGTGGGTTCTCTAATCCCCTTATTCGCTAGGCCACCGTTCCTACAGCCGCCGCCGGTATAATATTGCGCATGCGTGAGACTTAGCGCCCCCTATTTTATTTACCCCTCACCCATGACGACGTGTTTTTGCAATGCAAAACTGGAAAACACACGACACACTTAAAAAATGTTACGCACAAACAAATGTATATTTGATTGACAATGTCGTTACACGTGCATGATTGTGAAAGTGTTCCATTTTAACGTATATCACATTGATTCCTACAGTAAATTTAACTGCAGTGGAATTGCGCACACCATGCAGTTACATAAATGGCATGCTTGTACAGGGGGAAAGGCACACCGTAGTTCAAACAATACAGTATCAGAATTCATTATCACGATGGAAACTTCAAGGAGTGCTAAAGCAAATACACAAACAAGAGTTTATGTGCCACAGGAGATGGCTAAATATCGTTTACTTTCTACTGATTGCCTTTCAGTTCAGCGGATATCACGAGTCGAGACAGTTGCACAGGTGTGCGCTTGCATGTTAGAGGTAAACGTGTTGGAATCTAAAACAATGTCTCAGTTTTAAAGAGGTCTAGAAAGGGCTGTACTTCTGTGATGAGTCCTGGCGGCAGTGGTCAGTAGACAGACATCTGGTGCGTCTGTCAAACTGGGACTCACAAACAACAGAACAACCATAAGATCATATAGTAACACACAGACACAGAGGAAAACACAAACCAGCATTGAGACACTGCAACTGCAAACACACATACAGACATAGACACACACACACACACACACACACACACACACACACACTTTGGACATGACCTCTTTGTAGTGTCCCTTTTTCCTAGCCTCCTTGTGCAGTTGTTGTTACAATTTAATTTTATTTTAATTAATAAAGACCAAAGACAGACAAATTTACAACCACTTTAAAGAATCCTTGAGTGTTGGATTCAAGTGTGTCTGACCATCAATCAGAATTGTATAAAGCCATCAACTCTGTCTCACCTTCCTCTGCCCTTCAACCTCCAACAGGTGCACAGGCTTGACATTACATAGGATCTGTTTATGATGATGGTAATAAACATTTAGCCATGCTGACAAAAAGGATATTTGAAGATAGCTACTGCTGTATGCCTACAGGCATTTATTTGCAGATTATGATACTTAATATTTATTTGAAAATATTACATTACACATTTATAAATCTGATAGCTTGGGGTGTATGTTCACAGATCTGAGTACATATTTACAAAATAAAGTCATGGTTTGATCCCCATACTTTCTAGTTTGCCTTGATTTTATTTGGAACACCCTGGCTGTGTGTTATATTTAAAACTTTGCCTGGTCTGGGGTTTTCTGGGTTTGGGTTATGTGTGGCTTGTAGTAGTCATATAATAGCCTTTGTATAATTTATGATTAGTCTTTGTTTTCCTTCTGTGTTGTCACTGATCTATGAGTGAATGTTACATGGTGTCTTAATGTTTGATGCAACAAAAGAAAAAAATACATGGCATTATCTACACTGAATGCATGAAATTACTCCAATGTCTGACAGCAACAAAAAAACAACAAAAACTTGGAAAATCAACCCAAACACGTTCCTGAGATCCAAGACAACAATGTGCAGGTGGAGTTGAGTAGGGTCAATCACAATCAAACAGGGTTTTTTTTTTCTTGGAAACTCATCTGTCATCTTTTTTTTGTTGCACTCAAGACATCTATAAGAATGGGGTTCTCCAACACAGGTTGACAAACACTGCAGAAGAAACCTCCAGAAATCCCAACCATGCAGAGACGCGTCGAGGACCAGACTTCGCTCCTCCCTCACAGGAGCCACTTTGACATGTGGCATGACTACATGGACCTGGGCAGACTGCTGCAGCAGCTGTGCGGTTCGCGTGAGATGGAGACCAGGGCCACCAGTGGTCCCAAAACAGTACTGAAAGCGCCATGGGGCCAACAGCTGGCTACTCACCGGGAGGAGGACTTAAACATCTCCATAGAGAGTATACACCTGAGCTCCGACAGCAGCCTTTCGGACACCAGCTGCAGTGTAACGTCCTTAGACTACTGCCGTTTCTGCAAGCAAAATGGGGAATCAGCAGTGGTCTATCGGTCACACAAGTTGAAATCACCGGACGGGAAAGTCACCTGCCCCATCCTCTGGAACTACACCTGTCCCATCTGCGATGCCACCGGAGACAACGCTCACACCCGCCGGTACTGCCCTCAGGCACAACGCAACAGTGCCGGTATGACACCGCCGCGGTCCAAGTTTTGGTAGCAGCCAATGGACACGAATAACTTGTACATATTTATGTACAAACCAAACTATATTTTTGTCCATGTGTTCCTGTTTACATAGTTTGACTCGAGTTTCCAGGTGAGATTACTGATTGGCCAATGGAGTGGACTACAAACTAATATGTTCACCTGAAAAAAGGTCCATTATCACCCAGGCAGGTTGGGACAAAGTCTACCTTATACAGCTGTTTACATTGTACGTGTCACTTTGTTATATAGCAGCAGTCATTGATCGTTATGTAAGTTTTTTTTCTTTTCTATACTCCAAGTTCATCATTTAAAAACAAAGGGCAAACATGTCTGTATGCAAGTGTATGCAACTCTAAACTCTGATGCCCTTTCATAACTTTTACAGATGTACACGTGCTGAAAGGTCATAAAGCTCTTTGTATAAAATAAAAAGCCCATTCACTTCAGCAGTCTCTCTGTTGCTCTTTACTGTTCACTGCTTTCACCTAAGGAAGTGCAAGAAAAAGTATACTTTTGTTACCACTTGGTAGTAAAGGTCTAGAAAGCTAAGCATACAGTGGAACATGTGCTCTGTATCTTTATGAAATTATGTGTCTCGAAAATTGCTTGTGTAAAATTATATTTTTTATGAAACTTCCAAGACTAATTTAGAATGAAAAATATTACGATTTTCCAGGACTAACGAACAAATGATTTAATTGTCAATATGAACTCATGTGTCCCATTTAAGTCAGTGTGTAATTTCTGTGTTATTTAGTAATATACTAGACAAATAGTTTTCTGGCCTTCTTGGTAGGCAAACAACAGGCTAGAATCAAATAACATCCACATCAGTAAGGTGTTCATAGCAAAACACCATATTCACACAAGAATTCTGTGAAAAGCACAAGCAGATAAACACTATAAAAAAATAACCTCGTTGCTGTCATAAAATAATGTTGCTGGATATTTCTTCGGTACAGAGGGCAAGGGTCTAACTTTATTCAACACAACTTTCTTGCCTGTTTCATTTCTCTGTTATGCAGTTTTAATTTAAGTGTCATGGTGGACTGTTAGTTTAGTATGCTTCCAGAGCCGTTCTGTCTTTCTACATTCTCTTTGTAGTTTTAAGCCTGAAGTTTTGTTTCTGCATGGGTCTTGCCAGAGATGGTTTTGGTTTTTAGTGGAGCAACTGTGTTAATACATTCATTGAGCTGCAAATTGAATTTCTGAGCCAGGAGGTTGCACGTGGAGGCCGTTAAAAGAATTAGGCGAAGCATGAGGTCAGTGAAGGCGCCAGGAGAGGAATCGGAGAGATATGGTAGGTAACAGTCCGCATTATAGCCTTGGTGCTAATGCAAAGTGACATTTCAAAGAACACACAGCAGTGGTCTGATATAGCAACATCTACTGTCTGTGGCATCTTGATGTCTTAGCCATGTGAGATAAGTTATGTTCCTTAGCAGTGTCTCTGAAGGAGGGGTTGTGTAGACCATAGATAAGGTTGGCGCTGAGTACACGTCTCCCTATCCAGTTCGGATGAATGTCACCCTGTTTAAAGTGACTTCTGCACTTCCAGAAAGGGTTGAAATTGATGACTATGGCTTTGGAGAGACTGGAACTTCCCAAAGTAGACTAGGGATATGATGCTGGAACCTAAATTTGTGTTTTATTATATACTTAGCAGTGAGTACAACACCGACAACATTTCAACAAGTTGAAATAATGTAAGCTATTTATATTATAAATGCTGTTGGGTGTTGCTTTCTAATGACCAAACAAAAAGGATGCAAGACTTCCTTTAGGACTCTGTTCTAATCTATGGCAGAGAGATTAAGACACCTTATTTCTGTAGGGAGCTAGACAGGATAGTTAACACACACTACTGAGTACTCATTCCATTCCAGCCTGCACAAATATTAAAAATGGTCATTGGTGATGCATTTTGACTCACGTCCATGTCTTCTATTACTTTTCTTCTTAAATTTGATGTAATTTTTAAATGCTTTGCATTGTATATCTGAGAATAGATACTAGTTATGAGAACAGATAGACCAGATACAACAGGGCATTAACATATCATAGCTATCTTCTGAGGTCAAGAGTGACAGATTAAGGAATGCTAGTGGGCCCTGCTCTTTAGTCACACAGTATGGTCATGACCTTGGATCCCACACTGAAAAGAAAGGATCACCGTGGCGGTAAAAAGTAAGCCTAAGGAGCCTCCATACTAAGTTCGGCTACAACAAATTGTTCCACTTTCAGTTGATTGGAAAAAAGATTCAAACAACCAGGTTGGGATAAAATCTACTTTTTTGTGCAAGCAGTCCACCTTCATTCTGCTATTATTCATTTTCAAACTGTATAGGAAGCAAGCAGAGAGGTGAGAAGTGTTACAGCACAGCTACGACACAAGGCTTTGCTTCAAAAGCATAATCTACTCATGTAACCCTTAATCCCAACAAAATGGTCTATCTGTTGACGTTATCAATATGTGATGTCACTGATAGCACTAGCAGCCATAGCATTGGCTATGATCAACATATTTGTAGGTCCTTATAATAACCTACACAAAATATATACAAAGTCATTCATTCACAAGCAAAAAATATGGATGGCTTTCATAATTTGGTGCAGGGGAAAGCGTCTTTAGTTTGTCCT
>OOFE01013707.1:0-12619 GCA_900323365.1 Monocentris japonica
TCTGATGAATCATGTTTTCTTTTTCATCATGTGGACAGCCAGGTGCGTGTCCGTTGTTTACCTGGGGAAGAGATGGCACCAGGATGCACTATGGGAAGAAGGCAAGCCGGTGGAGGCAGTGTGATGCTCTGGGCAATGTTCTGCTGGGAAACCTTGGGTCATGTGGATGTTACTTTGACACGTACCACCTACCTAAACATTGTTGCAGACCAAGTACACCCCTTCATGGCAACGGTATTCCCTGATGGCAGTGGCCTTTTTCAGCAGGATAATGCACCCTGCCAGAGTTCAAGGTGTTGACTTGGCCTCCAAATTCCCCAGATCTCAATCCGATCGAGCATCTGTGGGATGTGCTGGAAAAACAAGTCAGATCCATGGAGGCCCCACCTCGCAACTTACAGGACTTAAAGGATCTGCTGCTAACGTCTTGGTGCCAGATACCACAGGACACCTTCAGAGGTCTTGTGGAGTCCATGCCTCGACGGGTCAGAGCTGTTTTGGCAGCACGAGGGGGACCTACACAATATTAGGTAGGTGGTTTTAATGTTATGGCTGATCGGTGTATCTCTGTGCAACACGATAGTGAGTTAACAGTGACCTCATCTAACTTGATGGTATTTTCTAACTCACTATAAAGGTCATTTGTTGTGATATGTACTGTATATAGTATCCTGATTGTACAGTTTTCTTCTCTTACCATAGGCCCAGGGATGTAATGGAGGGTAAACCCACCAAAACTCACTTTACCCACCTTTTTAGCCTAAATCTTTATGGTGTAGCACACAAGAGCAAGTACTATCAAACTGACGTAAGATATGTCAAGATAGGGTCTTTAAAGGAGGAAAAACATAAACTCATATTTCTCTGAAAATTTCATTTATCTTAGTGGTAGAGGGACTCTATCACTGGGCTGGCCTGATCACTAGCTACCCTAAACAGCTGAAGCCTTATAGACTTTACTAAAGAAACACCTACCACAGATGAGCTGTCAGGAATAGTCTAGACCTTCTCTGTCCAGACCAGAGAGTCAGACAGGTTTGTTTACACGAGGTTGCTAATAGACCCAATAGAGAACCCAAAGAGAGGAGAGGAGCAGACCAAAGTAGACTGGTTTGAACAGAGATCTGATAAGCGCCTCCCCTCCTAGGAAGCCGAGGCTCCCTCCCATGACCAGGCTTCCTCTACCGTCCTGTCTGCGGCCGGCCGCGGTGATTACAGCCCTCAGTTCTCTTCTGGTCACTCTCCGGCCCTCTGATGGTTGTCTGAGCCCTGGCTTCCTCCATCCACAGCTCCGCCGGCCTGCCTGTGTGTATACATGCATTCATGTAAACCAGCCAAGTAGTTTTTCCGGGGGCTGTTCTGCGAGGAAAGGTTATCAAAACACAACAGCAGCACTGGGAACTGTAAACATGCTTATGCACAGAACCGAGGCTGAGGGCCATTTTCTTTTGCACTGTACTGTGCAGCCATCGTCACTGCCTGCATTCACTGTAAAATTACAGCGGGTTATGTACAGCGATGCAAGATAAGGCCTGCAGAGGAGCGAGACAGAGAGCCGCACAAGGGGAATAATAGGTGTGTTTAACTGAGTGCTCAATCCTTCCCCAGCAGGTGATGGAAAACAGACTTGTGGGTCCTATCGTGCATATCTTTCATTGCATACTACTATACACAGTTTTGCAGCATCTTTCACATTTGGTATCCATTCTGTGCTGATTCATCACAGCCACACACTTACGATGTTTAATACAAAACCGACAAAAAATACCATTTCATGAAATACCATCTAAACTCCGAGGAATCACTTTCCCCCTAAAATGTTGGTTCAAGAGGCACTCCTCTGCATCCAATGGCGCAATTTAACAGACAAGTGGCACCTCAGAGGATAGCACTTCTTTAATCAAGTGGCCCCTAGATGCCTCCACTCAGGGCTCCAGGGCTCCGAATTCAATCCATCACTTTCCCATAACTGTTACATGACCTGTAGCACAATTTCCATGAACTGTATTTGTCTGCCTTTATATTTCCATGTTTCAGGTTTCCGTTGTGATTCAGCAGCTGATCTGAATGTCCCAGAGTTTGTTTTGGTGAGATACAACTGTCAACACTTCAGAGGTAACCAGATCAAATACTAGGCTGGTCGAAAAAGATTACTGAGCAGATTTTCATGACATTTCCAAAGTGTTTGGGATACGCGTCATTTTCTATGTTGGTTTAGTTCTGGGAAAGTCTGAGACATTTTTCATGATCACAGGGAGCCTGTTTATACACAACGTAAAATCAAGACTTTTTAAGACCTTTTTAATGCCAGTTAGAATGACATATAAGACCAATTTTACATTTGAAAAAATGTGAGCAGAATGAAAACAGCTGTAAACCAAGCAGAATATGATCTGCACGACTGGACTCATTTCTCAACAGGACAGCGCACCGAGCTGTATTTTACTGTACTCAAGATTGTTGGCCTTGACGTTAGATAATGTAATTTAAGACATTTTAAGACTTTTGCAGGACGTGCAGGCAGCCTGTTATATCCAGGTTTTCAGTCCCACACAGCCACCAACCTCCCCTGCAGCTGCCTGTGTACCTGGTAGCTGCCCTTATTTTGTATTACGCTTTTCGCTTGCCTCCCTCCTCCATCGGTCAAAGCAGGGATGCCACTATAAAACAGCGTCCTCAGGGACAGTCTCCTTAATCACTATACCCTCCTGCTGAACTGTTGTTGCTCCGCCATCCTCCATGATCACAAAGCACAGATCGTTCATTCATTCATGTAAAAATGCATCACATACTCCTGCAGTGAAGACAGATAAGAGAACAACATTCTGCTCATTTTGTTTTATTGCACTTTTACCATGATGCAAAGAAATTCCACAGAAACGATGAGTTGATTAAAAAAAAAAGAAGCATTTTCACTGCAGAGACACATCCTCTAAGGTTGTCCATGGATCCACCCACAGCTCCACATACCCCGTACCAACACAGGACTGTGGGAACTCAAATAAAATCCTCATGGAGTAGATGGGAGTCAGCATACACGTACATGTAGTCCTCTGTATCTTATCTATAGCTCGTGCCCGGGAGTAGTGCGTCCTCAAACCTCTCATGAAACCAGACATTCAAGTATTTCTAGCATTGCACAGGCACTAGATTTTCCTACTGTTATATATTAACTTTCAGCCAATGACTGAGTCGGTTTAGCAATCAGCTGTTGGGGGTGAATGAAATCTGCACCCCCAAAAAAAAAGAATCGCTCCACAACAGCAACATCTGGACACCAAACATGTTACAAAGAAACAATAATAGAAAACTATTCAGAGTCACATTTGGCTTTTGGTACTGTAAATCTAGCCTCCAATCTGTCACGCGAAGAGAAATGGAAACAGAATCAGCAGTTGGAAATGGGTTAAAAGGTGTAAACACAGGCGTAGATCTGTTTACTTTGAATCTAACCAATATATGTGTGTATTTGACGATACAATGGCAGCTGAATCTAGTTTGGTCTGCCTGTAAACCAGTGTTAAACCATCCTACTGGTAGCTACTTTGCACGTGCTCGTTTTGCCCCCTTCTGGACAGAGGAGGAAGTACACATCTGTCGTGTAACGTGAATTCAATAGTTCATCTGAACAGAAACGTTGTTGGGGATTATGTCTTATTCATTTCAAACAATAAATATGAATTTCAATAAATACTCTCTCAAGGACAAGTGACATTTGATGGGCAAAATTAACGGACAAATCCAGGAGTAAACCTGCACTCCAGGCAAACACTTCCATCTTGACTACCAATAACAAAAGATGAAAGCTGAAATAGCTCAACAGAAATAGGACATTATGCAAGAAACTCAAGAAAACATCTTAATAGTTCATTAAGACAACAGGAAGTCGACCTCCTCTTCCTCCACATCGAACGTTCAACCAAAACACTCACCAACGATACATAGAAACACGTAATTCAGCTGTGACGAGGGGCTAGAAGACTCTTTACCAGTCCCTCAGAATTCACTGAATTCAAAAAAGAGTCCTAAACAAGACGAAGAGAAGGCGTCTCTTGCAAGACTTTCATGGTTTGGTAGAGCTGCGGTGGGTCGGTGGGTGTTTGGGTCAGCTGTGGTGATGAGAGCCTACACTAGGGTCAGGGTGGGATATGTTCAGGAGTCTAGGTGATGTGAGGTGGTCCAGTTTGGTCCATTTTCCAGTCCCAGTTCTGACTTCCAACGGTCCATTTCAACATCGAGCGTTTCTGATCAGCAGCACCGTTTAAGTCTTTGCGCTGCTCGCCAAAGAGTCCAGTCCTATCCAGCAGGCTTCCAGTTCCAGACATCAATCGTTCAGCAAGTCAACACATGGTCCACCGTGAGTTCAAGTCCAGATGGATCTCATCTGTTAGACAGTACACCAATATAGTTTAACACAATGACCGGATCCAGTAAGTCCAGTCCCGTATCTCCAGGGATTCAGTCCTCTCCGGCTACCGGCCCCCCAGCCAGCTACCTCCGCCGTGGGCCCGTGTGGGTGTGGTCTGTCCCTCGCTCCCGCTGGAGGTCGTCCTCCACTACGTAACTGTAGCCTTCCTTTTCGATGCAATCAGCCAGCACATTCAGCACCTGGAAACAATAACAATGACATTCAAATGGGATTAGACGAGACTAGATTTCATTGGTCACACATTTCCACACATCTCAGGAGCCCATAAGTACGTTTTTACTGCCCCATAGCACAAAATGACCACAATGTCTCTGAGGGAGGCTGATGGGGTTGTTCATCAATACTGATGACTCAGTGATTACTTGGGCATGTGCTGAGATTTTCTGGCTTTCAAAACTCACTTTCCGGCCAGTACCGTTTTGGAACAAACAAAAAATTCACCCACTGGAACTTCAAAGCACTAATTACGTTCTGCTGATGTTGCTGCAATTCCTATTGGTCACCATTAGAGGTCGGTAGAGATTACTTAATTCCCCTGAACAAAAACACCATTTTCTTTCCTGGATGTTTGACGATGCAAATAAATAAAACAGACAGAAAACAATAAAATAATAACAACATACAACCTTCAGCACACACACACACACACACACACTAATGAGTGTGAAGCAGTCACCTGGCGTAGCCGTCGGTCCATGGCATCCAGGTGTGGCTGGATGAGGATGGGGCTGAGGCGGTCCCTCACCAGGGACTCGGCCATCAGGCTGGACAGCTGGTACTCCTCCTTCGCCAGCAGCTGCAGACGCAAGTGGGTCGACTTCCTCACCCTGCAGAAACAGCAGCCAGTGGAGTAATTTCTGTGTGGCCATCCTTCGTAACAACAATAGTGAACGATGTACATTTGCACATCCTCTTTACACTCTGATGCACTGGACTGTAGATTTGTAAATCTGGACCGCTGGCAACAGTCATGAGAGAAAGAATTCTTTTAATGCATGAGAAACTCTTTATTAGCATCATGAAGATTCATTTTATTTCATTTCTGTCGATGACCCGGTTTCTCCTTCGGGATCAATAAAGCTCATCTTATCTTATCAAGGTAATGGCACTATTAAAGAGGGCCTACCTGCAGCACTGGCTCAACGGCACCAGGATGGAGATCTCATCGTGGGAGTGCTTGCCAAACCTAGAAATAGAAAAACAGAAGCAGAGGAGTTATTCCATGAGATAACTTACATTTATTTCCCTCAGTTGTTGTGCATTTTGTCCCTTTGTTTTACTTTCCTTTTTTATTGTATTTGTCATCTTGATTTTTTATTTTATTTGTTTGGCGGTGAGAGATTCTCTAAGCTGCTCAGGGTTTCTTTGCCTCACCTGCACAGTTTGTATTTATTTTTTCTTTTCTCTTATTCAAGTGTTCCTTTTTGGTGGAGCTAATAATAAACCAATGACAGATAACCTTTATATTTCATATTTTAACAGTTAGGTGGTTTGTGCATCATGAAGAAGCGGCTTACCCTCTGCCGTTGTCCAGGTGGATGATGAAGGTCTCATTCCCAAACTTCTCAAACGTCTCGTAGTGGTGGCGATCCATATTTCCTGTGGTGGATGTAAATAAAATCAGCCGAGAGCCAGGCAAAGAGTAGTATAGTAGTAGTATCTAACACACACATGGCGTTTTAGATACTGTAAACAGTATATGTGCATCTGTGTTCCCCCAGAAGCCTCTGAAACAGCATTTAGACCGTCACGGGGCACTGAAACTCTCCACTGAACTCCAGGACGATGACATTCTAGGTGGTCTAGCGGCTCCTTAAGGCAGGGTGACCCACCACACCTATTCAACCAACTATGGTGTGCATGCATGTGTGTATTCATCCGTCAGAAAACACACTTTGTCAGACATGCCAACTCACCCATGAGGAAGTCAAAGATGGTCATGTCCATGATGTCCAGTAGTCGAGTCCCGGTGTCATACGGCGGGGTCTGCTTGACCTCCTCGCAGTAGTCGGGGTCCACCTCCCATCTAAACGCACAGAGGAATAACGTGTCACACCAACAACCTCTTATTTGCACCTGTTTCTTTTACAAGATCATAATTATTAAGTGCTTTCTTGCATGTTTTTTTCGGGGGGTGATGGATGGTGCTCAGAATATCTTGCACACACAGATCTCTTGCTCTCTTGCTTATTCTCAGCAGTACGTGTAATAAAAATCCTCTGAAGGTAACGAAAGTTCGAGCCACAACATTTCATGATACAAAACATGAGTTGAAAAAACGTTCCTGATTTCAGCTGCAGTTTAATATCTAAGAGACGACGTTCAGAATGTTTTTCTCTTTTACATTGTTTGAACACTAGAGGGTGCATGGATAGAAAGTTTCATCTTGGGGCGTCACGCTTCAGGTGACCTCGGCTGAACTCAGGACTGTAGAGAGACAAGATGGACTCAGGAGAAACTGAAACTGAGGACGATCCGTCAGGTCTCAATCTGCTGTGTGGAGGTGTTTTGGGTTTCCAATTAAGGGAGAAAACAGCAACAAGACAACTGACTGAAGAGAGCCTTGCCCTACAGGAAACACTAGGAAATGAGAAACTCCAGTCGCTGGTACACGTGTTTGAGTCTTAATTGTGGTTTCAGAAGCCTTCAAAACTAGCTGTTTCTCGCTGCACTATTTTTATAGTGAGAAATGTCGCTGGTGGCGCAGATGTATACTTTACTTTGTTTGTTTTTGATGTATTTACTCTTCTGGCTGATTTTGGGATGAAATTGGCTACAGTTTGTATTTGATCTGGCATTAAAAAGGTCTCAAAAAGTTTGAAATCTGCAGTTAACCTGTTTATGGTTTGCACTTAAATAAAGTTTTGTTTTCAGTCATAATTGTCTTCATTCAGATTTTGCTCAAAACATTGTGATACTATTGTAACCGTAACGTTTGCGGAGGACCGATCTCTTACTCTGCCTTCTTGCGTTTGTGGTAGGAGCGTCTCCAGGGGTTCCTCCAGGTCTTGCGTTTGGCGAGGGCCAGGTCCGGGAGGAAGGCGGCCAGCGATCCCTCTATTTGGTCTGGCTTACCGCACAGAGCATGCTCAGTAGAGCAGTAGTATGAACACTCCCCGTAGAAGCAAACGTTGTTGGCTGAAAACCAGACAAAAACAAGGGCATGATGTGAC
This sequence comes from Monocentris japonica, assembly GCA_900323365.1. Lineage (NCBI taxonomy): Eukaryota > Metazoa > Chordata > Actinopteri > Trachichthyiformes > Monocentridae > Monocentris > Monocentris japonica. The sequence goes on from OOFE01013707.1 coordinate 7,603, forward strand.
TGAGATTAAGAATGACTGCATTAAAGTCTACTCGACATAATTCTTAAATATCGAGTGGACGCTCGTTTTGCCCCTTTGGAGTCGTAAATACACAAAAAGACTACATCACAAACAAGGAAACCGTTTCTTTTTTTGCTTTGCTTTGTTGAAAAATTGTTGCAGGTTGCACAGTTGCTGCACTTGTTGGCGGTTTATTATTTCCTCCTTCCTAGAGTGTCACAGCAATTTGAGTGTGTGTTTGTAAAAAGGCGTGTATCCTGTTATTTTGGCCACGTGCCGGAACAGGCTAGAATAAACGTGGGCAGTTCAATCCCAGGACATCTTGTGCAAAAGCTTTTCTCATCTCAAGTGTGTCAGAGGAAAACGGCAATCCTGCCGCTCTTCTTCGTGTACCTGGCGATATGAAGAAGGTCCTCCAGAGCTTCTTGTCCCGGGTGACGTCTCGGATCTCCTTCGTCATGTTGACCAACCTGCCGGCCACAGGGGGGACGCGCCGGAAGTCCAGGATCCTATATGGCAGAGACACATACAGAGGGTTAGGGTACAGGGATATAGAGTCTGTACCAGTCACAAGGATGCAGGATGAGACAAGTGCCTTGCTCATTGGCTCATTCTCTACATTTTCAAGATTACTGGATAAAACAGATTTGATATGGAATCTGAGTGCTGAGTTGATGTCCATTCCACGATGAACAATTTCAACAGCCATGCTGGAAAAAGAGACTCATCACCCCAGATGGGACTCGAACCCACAATCCCTGGCTTAGGAGGCCAGTGCCTTATCCATTAGGCCACTGGGGCTGACTGCATGTCTACACAGGACCAACCAGTCATGTAATGGATGATGCTCACCAACAGGGGGCACTATACCCTAAGCATTACAGCATTACAGAACACACTGGTGGAACATCCAGTGGCTTTTATGTGGCTATGATTTGACATCAAACACATTTTTAACTTCCTGATATAAATAAACTCCTTTGAGATGCAAGTTCCTGCTCCCTACTGTTGTTACTGCATTCAATCTAGTGAGGCCAATGTGGGGTACCATTTTGCATCTTTTCACTGGAAACTGTGTGTGTGTGTGTGTGTGTGTGTGTGTGTGTGTGCGTGCGTGTGTGCGCATGTGTCTGAAAGAGAGTTTTTGTGTATGTTTGTGTGTACACGCAATGGGAGGGTTCCCTCCTCCTAATCAAACAATTTCTCAAACATGCCTTCAAACTCCTAAACTCCTAAAAATGCAATACTGATTTAGTTAAAACAGTTCAGTCAAATTCAATATTAATCTAAGTGATCTATCTAACGTGTATATTTCATAATAGATGTTAGAAAATATGTATAACATACACATATATATGTGTGTACATATACCTACAAATATACCTTTAATATGCATTCTACTATGAAGAACTCAGTGTCGCCGGGTAGTAATGGATTTATAATCATAGTGTTTTTAAAAGTAATACAGAACAACAATAATTTCACAGGATGATACCCTCACACGAAAATAGGCTTAAGGCTCTGTTTACACAGATATTGTGGTGTGTATCTCCAGTGGCACCATGTCTTCACTTTATTGAAGCCATTAAGAATGAAGCTAAATTGTAAATTGAATAATCATGTTTTGAAGTAAACCCAGATGGCTGAACAATATCGGCTCTGTGTTCACACAGTGGACTCCTTTCTGTCAGTGCAGGGGCAAAGCTGGCCCAGGTAGGGCCAGCATCAAATCAGTCTCAGCTGCCGCCCTGCCCTGCCCCGTGCTATCCTGCTAAAGAGCTTCCACTTATCTGCCTGCCACAGGACTGTCTGTGTGCACCCTACCACTGTCATGTAGACACCATTCTTAAATTGATTATGAGAGTGAAAGAGACCCAATTTTTGTGCTTCAGTATTCAAGCTACCATTTCAACGCAAATGTACAATGTTAAGCTTCATATTTTTTTTTCAACCAATTCCAAGAGAATGAATACAGTTTGTGTTCCAATTTAGCAACTACATATTTTCCTTCAGTTTGAGTAAATGCTTGAGCTTTTTTTTTTTTTTTTGCCCACGGGGGGCTGGGACACTGGCTCTCTAAAGGGAAACTTTAACAGCTCTGTTGAGTATGAAGCTCAAAGACCCTAAGCGGCACGGCACAGAACAAGCTTATTTTCCATTTGACACTATATCATTATTAGTGACATGAGGTTCAATTATTGAAACAAATATAATATAAATAAATATCAAAGTATCATTACATTATGTGCATGCATGCACAGTCACCTTGAAGATCACAAGCACCCTAAAACATTCTGTATATGATGTGTGAAATATGGAGGTGTAGCATTTTTTCAGACAAAGATCTCTTTGAGGGATAATTAAAAATGTCAAGTCAAAGCAGCCATGTCTGAAATATCTCTCTCTGTCTCTCTCTCTCTCTCTCTCTCTCTCTCTCTCTCTCTCTCTCTCTCTCTCTCTCTCTCTCTCTCTCTCTTTCTTAAGCTCCTCCTTCTACCTTGCTTCCTATTATCTGCTACTTTCTGTGGTTTGGAGCCCTTCCAGCAAGCCTCCCTTTCTTGCTCTGTGGTTTTGTTCAGGAGATTTCATCTCCCTCCTCACCGTTTCTCCAGATTGACAGCTAAGCTCAGGTATGAAAACAAACAGTTACCTCTAGAATTGGTTGGTGAAAAGAAATCCGCCACTAATTCTCCTTCTCAAACCCTCCTTTTTGCCTGCCCGTGCTGATGCTAAGCCCTAACAGCATATAAGACAAGGCCGATGAAGGTTTGAAATCATTAACCCTTAATAACCCCGTTCTCCATGTCTCACTTAAGTACTGCACCTATACTGGATTATGGTGCTCGTTTTTTACTGACTCAAGTCCCTTAAAAAATATCTTCACCTCAGAATCACCACATTTCATAACTGAAACCCACAAAACAGTACGTTATAATTACGGATATGCCATCTGTAAAAGGGAAAATGGTTGGTTGGGTCAGCAGACATTGGAAAGCAGATCTCTGATGTTGTTGATATCATTGTTTTGTTTACTGTACTTGCGTGTTCACCACAAGAGGATAAAGTATTCTGGGCATGTTTGAACACAATTGCAGTAAAAGAATGTCTTTCCTTTCATGGGTGAAGCCCTCGGCCAAATTGTGTTACACCTATTGTTTTCTCTAAAAGAGAGGCGATGATATTTCCTCACCCAGTCTGCACCAGCCAGATTCCACCACTTGTTATACATCTTGAAAGGTTGTGGATGAGGAATATATTTGAAGGTATTGCAGATTGTATGCCACTAATACTGACACACTGAATGCGATAACTGAAAAAGTAATTTGCTTAAAAAGAAAATTGACATTTTACTCATCTGTTTGAGGTTAAGTGGATTTTTTTTGTTTTGATGGAACAATGTCACAAGGTAGCCTATACAAGGTTCACAGTATAATTGGCTGTGGATTCAGTGAGCAATGAGGATAGAACGTGCAAGGCCACTCTCCCAGTAGGTAGTCTTTATCTGCACGTCAGCCTTTATGCTCTACTTTCTTTCATTCATTTAAACCTACAGGCATGTTTGCCCTTTGTACAGATTTTAACCTAACAATTAATGGAACCTCTGATTCATCGTAACACTTTAGATCTTAATCATAAGGTGTTTTCTGCTTGGTACCTTTGTTTGTGTTTTAATTAGGTGGATCTTGTGCGTCTCCAACCCTGGGTTTTTTTTTTAATTGCCTGTATTTACATCAGGCAGACATCAAACGCAGGGAGAGACATTTGTAAAGGGGAGCACAAAGCAGCCCTTTGAAATGTCTACAGTCATATGAAATGGCAGGCTAATTAAAAATCTAAGGCTGCCAGTGTGATAGGAGAAGCATTTATATTGGTAACTGTGGTGTATAGACTGTGTCTCCACGCACATCAACAGACAGAGGCCATAGTGTGTATTATCAGACTCCCTACCTGTTTACAGACCACCAAGTAACCTTACCGTTCCCATTCATCAAACAGAGGAAATGCCCTGTAATTTAATAGACCTGCTTTCAAAAGGCTAAATCATTTTAAACATTTTATCCACTGCACTTTGATCTACAGTGGCATATACTAGGGCAGGTACAATGAATCTAGTTTACCAAGCTATATGATTTATCCTTCAGTTCATTAAGGTTATTGCCAATGAATATACTTATTAGAACATTGTACAGCCTTTTTTCTTTCCCCAGCACGTGGTGAAAGTGTAATTCAATAATTAAAACCAAGGACCAATATTATTCATGTATGTCAACCATGTGTAATAAAAGGAGACATTGATGTACAAAATTACCAGCACACCAGGTTTATAGGTGTTTGTGAATCGTCTTTATGAATTAAGAAAACGACCACTTTAAAAAACAGATTGAGTCATCATAATCTGTGTTATACTGACAATATATATAAGTCGTATTGTTTGGATGGTCACTAAGAGACTAAAACAAGAGACAGGAAGTAGAGTGATGGAGGGAATTGTGGAGGGAGAGCGCGGGAGCCAGTGACAGCCTGGTGTTATCAGCCAGCTGGTATTGTGCTGCCCTGTGCTGTATAAACACCCAAGCTCTCAGTAACAGTCAGTGCTAAGGACTGAGGCAGGAGCCCAGCCCATCCTAGGCCCACCTTCGCCTGTCATAAACAGAGATTTTGGGGGAGTGCTGAGCTGTGCTTTGCCGTGCTGTACTTGATACACTGCACAGGGCGTTCACCGTCAGAGTCAAGACATTCCATTCAACTGTGGGCTCCTTGAAGAGACTCTGTGCATCTCCGCTCCCTCTCCTCTCTCAGCCTCTTCTCTCTTCTCATCTCAGCCATGCTCTGTTTACATCAAGGACACTTTGGCTCTCAAGCTGTGTTCAACAATCACCAGAGCGGCATGAACACATTACATGAGTCAAAGCCAGTGTGTAGCTAGTCCCAGGCTGTCTGAAGGGACAACAATTGTCTCAAACAGTAGACCACTGACAAGCAGAGAAAACCTCAGAATGAGTCTAAAGGAGCTGGA
>OOFE01013708.1:0-11740 GCA_900323365.1 Monocentris japonica
TTTTTTGTAAAAGAATCCCCAAGTCGTGTACAACACAGTCCAGTCAAAGGGATTGTGTAGGAAGTGCAGCTGATAAGAATGACAGTGTGTCTGTGTGCATCTTGTTTCAGTTACCATCTCTTGTGCATGCTTGTTTTGACTTGCTTGTACAATAAACCAGTTACAAATAACTAGAAACTGTTAAACATTATAAAACTGCAAAAAAAAGCAATCAAATTACAGATATGTTGAAAATAATGGATTTTGGTTTTTGTATTACTTTATAATTCTACAAAATCTTGTGAAATTATAGGCATAAACAACATTTCAGATGGCTTGAAATGATGACAAATGGTTGCAATTATATTAATAACTCCATTCAGACTCAGTAAATTGGATTAAATTGTCCATGTGACTTTTGAGGCAAAGCAAAATAAAATGAAAAGGGACAAACACACTACATTGATGCAATGTGTTTAAAGAATCAAATTGCTTATGCCGATCACCATAATGCTTATAACCTAGCCAACCACGCTGCCACATCCAACGTCCCTCTTTGACATTGTATAAAGGTCTAATAGCTGTGGCATTTGAGTTTGATGGAAGCAGAGAGATGAAAGCAGAGCGAGGCGGTAAGAGGAGGTAGCCCTGCTCACCGCCACTCCTCCACGTCTCCAGGCTCATTACCAGCAAGCCGGCTCAGTGAGGGTAGTCCTACATGCACCATTTCCATCCCAATACCCACTGAGCACTGTGCACCGCCTGCCTGTTGCTCTGGAGTTATATTACTCAAACAACTGAGCAATGTGACAAGTCACCGCTGAGCTTAGCAGCGTAAAGCAAAGGAAATAGTCTGTGTCACTCTCATCATGTATCCTATCAATAAACTGCAAGGGAGCACTAAACGTTAGTAAGGACTAGAACAGATCTAAGGACTAATTCTATTTATATATACTTTCTATGTACACTAATTATATATATGCATTTCCATCTGTACTGTTCAGCACAAAACAACTTGTGTTCTCAACCTCATGTGACCCTGCAGACACACAGCAAGTCCCCCCCTGTGGCCTCCAGTGATGGTGTGGGTCCACAGAAGGGCCCAGGGGTAGGGAGCCTGGATCATACCACTGAGATCGACCCAGCAGGGGTAGGTGAGTTTAGCAACCACAAGCAATTAGCGCATCATCTGACAGTGTGAGTCTTCTGCCTCTTGTCTCTCTGCTGAGAGATTTCCGGAACCCTGCGGTGTTGAGCCGTATCGATCAGCCCGTTGGAAAGGTCGATGGCTTGGCTATCCGCCGGAACCCCCTGCTCTGGCACTCACTGAAACCCTGCACCCACAACGCTGTACTGCCACACCAGGCTGGCAACACATTCTGGAGGAGGCGATGTAGGTAGCAAAGTAATACCCTGCTGCCTGTGCAGGGATTTAAAGTGTATCAAACTTCACCAGGCTTTATTTCAGTGTGCCATAGTCATGTGGTGCACTGAAGACTGTGTAACTCTTGTTGGTTGTAACACTGTTCTCTCTTAGACAAGACATACACATGAAAATCTGGAATCGCTACTATATTATCTATACTCAAACATGTTTCACAGGAGGAGCTAGTTTTAGTATTAGAATTAGAAAACAGCTCAAGACAATCAACTGGAGGTGGCATGTGTCAGCAGGGATTTTAACAGAAACATGCATTGACATGAGAGTGGAAGGAGATAGTGTGCTGAGAAAGGAAGGTGAGTGGAAACAACAATGGAATATACCGTAAGAATGTAAAACTTCTGGTAAAAATACCTGCAAAACATCAAGGGATTTACACTGTGTGGGAGAGGAAGCGTATTGACAGACAATCTGTGATTAATATGTTGTATCAGTTTTGGATAAGGCATCAGCTAAATGACTTGGACGATTAATACCACATAATCTATGGTGAATTTCCACTGCCGGTGTAGACGGTTGTCTATCTCACAAGCACACGATCATTCATGTCTGTAATGAATTGTGTATTGGCTGGAATAGATTTTTTACTTAGGCTTGGCGACTGCTCAGGAAGTCTAAGTTCTGCCTCTCTCTTAAAAGAGCATTAGCCAGTTCTCAGATGCTTGAGCATGGAGCTCCACTGCTTCCTGCTCCTTTTTTCTCACCAGTTCCTTATCCACTGCCTCTGCACCACCAGATAAGATTAATGGACGACAGTAATTAATTCCATGGCTGGAAAATTATTATTTTCTAAAACACTTTCATACCGTATAAACCCAGAATAGGGTAACGCGGCTCAAGTTGAGCAACTCAGGCACACAATGAAGCAGAAAAAGATGTGGATGACAGAGTTCTCTGAGATCTGGTGAGTCAGGTTGCATGTACACATGCGTGCGTGTACGTGCACTTGTGTGTGTATATAGGTGTATGGACATTTGTACATTGTAAGCCCATTCCATTTAACTTCAACACAGCTGACAGTGCCTCCGCAAACTGATGAGGCTTTTAATTCACACATGCATACAACCAAGCAGCAAGGGATCTGTTCACATGAATTGCATCGTTACCCCCTGCGTGAAACAACCCCTTAAGGGCAAGCAAAATTCAATTTAATCATACCATGTGAAAAGCAATGTCAAGAGTTTTTATCACTCCAAATGAGGAGCAGTCAAGGTGGAGGTCTTATTCCATCTCCTGGGAGAATGATGGCAAAACAACATCAGGCGGCTGGATCTCACTCAGCCACTTCTGAACAGCTAAATTCCTCCTGACTGTTTCCACTGTATCTGGGCACAACATCTACATTGATGGTCCTTCATTTTTCTTCTCTCCTTTCCCCATCAATGCCCTCCTCTTTGTCAGTGTGATGGGGTCCACTCCCTTACTGGCTACAGCCATTCTGAACAGCCTGTTCTTGACCAGATTGGCGGCCAGCATCTTCTCATGAATCTTGCACATATCATTTCTGTGGTGTATCTGGAAGAGTTTATGGTGGTAGGCACAACAGCTGAAGCCTTCCATCCAGCTAAGGGCAAGGTGGTTCTGGAGGGCCGACAGATTGGGCTGGACATGCAGGCAGCTTGAGCAACAATAGCGGATCTCCCCATCCACCTGCTCCACACTAGAAGCTATCCGAAGGAAGTTGAGGTCCAGATGACCAGGGTTAGATGATATGTGTTCCTCTAACCTGGAGAGGCCCCAGCCCGGGTTCAGAGTGTGCTGGGATGGAGGTTGGTTGAGGGCCTTCTGGCTGTGGGGCTTTAGTGCATGTATGCTGGGTAGGTAGCAAGAGTCAGGCTGGGAGTCTTTGGCTCAATGCAAGGGCCTCTCTGAGCTTGTTCTCAGAACCTGAAGGCAGGAAGGGATCTGTGGGACTGGAAGAAGGAACACAAAATGAAGAAGGTACATTGTTCAGTTCAATCTACATCAATCTACAACATCATTTGGAAACTACAGTTAATTCCTCTCTATTTCACTATTTAGAACAGCTTTAGGCCACAAAGTAGACCTGAATATGAAATATGGATTGGAAAGGGTTTAGAATATTTGAAAACCTGAGGTACACTTGATTGAACTTGCAAGGTTGAATTGTTTAAAAAAAAAAAAAAAAAACACAGAATGCAAGCAAAAATAAATCACGTCATGTTGTGCAGTCCATTTAGCAAGCAATCAAGCAATCTGATGAAGTGAAATGAATGAGTGGGGTGGAATGGTTCATCGCCATAGGGACACATTAAAGAGGCATTCCGTCAACGTAGGCTATGTTGGGGGAGGCTGTGAAAAATCCCAGTCTGCAGGGGTGTGAATCAATGTGACTGTGCTGTTCTCTTTCGCTGAAATATAATTTGCACTGAGCCACACTTAAACATTGCATCTGTCAAAACATGCAGCAAGTGTATGAAGTAATCACAATAGACAAACATGTTTTCCTTAACAACAGCATTAACATTTGTCAGAATCTAAAGAGGCGAACGCCAATCTATAGGCTACTATACGCAACATGAGAAACTATAGTCAAGTGTGCCTAGATTCTTATTTTTATCCCAGTACATGTCATCTACATTGGAAGTCACACATATTTTCCCAGCTCTGCCATGTCCATTCGCTGTGAAAGAGGGAAGAGCGACAGACTCCATTTGGTGAAGTGTGATATGTGCTGTAACTGTTCTCCTCTCTCGCCATTGAAATGCTTCTCAGAATAATATCCATCAGTGGTGTGGTCATAAATATCACACAAGATCCTCATTCTATTAATCCAGCCAACATGAGCATGCAATTTTTAGCAAACTATGCCACGTACATATATATATACTGTATTTATTTTTTTTAAATACAGATTATCATTTAAAAACTCACAATATTATGAGCAAACACCTCCAGATGAATGAAATCTGTATAAATATGTAACTTCCATGTCAACGACGGGGTCCACAGATCTTTGTCAGCAAAAATGTTGAAAGCAGTTTCTGTCACTTTTTGTCAAGAGGTAGATATCTAATCGTTTTTTAAAACAACTTGAATACTCAGTCTGCCTGTGCAGTTTTCTCCCTTTTACAGGCTAGAGGATCCATAAACTGCATGAAAGGAAGAACTGCAAACTTGTAGATGAAAACTAGGCTTTTGATGTATTAGTAACTAGATACATGGTTTCTTCACAGAGCTTGCCTCATGAAAACTTTCACTTCATACCATGCAGAGAAGCATCATCACAACAAACGTGACAAAAAAATATGCTCAATTGATTCACTGATTAAGTGAGAATATTCTTTCTGCCCAAGCAATAAAAACAGCAACATGATAACTCCTGCACCACTTACACGTAACAAACTTTTTATTTCAAACGTTGTTCAGGGCATGAAAGCAGCTTTTGTCTCCAGAAGCCACTCGTGGATCATGTCTGTCTTCCTGTCTACTGACAAGCCGTCCCTCCTGCCCTCTCATGGTGTGGTGGTTGGTGCCAGCGGGGTTGAGCGGAGCTGTGAGGCCGAACTTCGGGAGAGTTGGTTTCCAACCTGGGAGCCATTGCCCATTATCAGCTCCCTGTCACACATGCCCTTCAGTTGCCGGTAGAAAGCCTTGCAGCTGAAGCCCTCTCTCCAGCCCTGGTTGATGTGCTCCAGCAAGCCGCCCAGATGATCGTGGTACCGCAGACACCCCAAGCACTTGTACCTCCTCGCCCCACAGACCAGCTCCGTCACTGTGACCGACTGGATGAAGATGGGGTCGACGGCCCCACACAGAAACCTCTGCAGGACGGTGTAGTATTGTGGAACAAAGCAGCAGTCCTCTCCACGCCCAGTGGCTTTGGGCTGAATCCTCAGACAGTCTGGGTGGCTTTCACAACCTGGACGGACAGCAGGCACAGAATGAATGCAATCCAATTCCACATTACCTCGTTAGGATTCTCCATTGAATCAAGGAAAACAACAAATAGAAAATTGATGCCTGTCTAGATGAAAATGGATGTTCTTCCAATAAACAGAGGTTCACTTATCCGGGTGACAGAGGGATTCTTTATTATGTCCCAAAGATCAGAAATCATAGTCATAGAAATAAATCATAGAAAAAAACCCACACTGATTCAATTCTATCCTTAATATTTTTGATATACTTAAGCTTAGATACCTTGAAAACATATAATCCGCCTTTCACGAGTTGATGTTGCATCTTAAAGGGGCATTTCACCCACAATGCTCCTTACTTTGTTGCAGGCTTCAGTGTAATCAATTCCCCAGGAAAGAAATTCCACTTTGGTCCATAGTTCATGAAATATTTATTCATTAATTTATTTTTATTAAAACACCTAACACACACTTGGAATAAGTGTGCTCAAACATATACAGTATGTTCAGATTACTGCATAGTTTTTGTGAAGAAGAGCAAGACCACAAGAACATGGAGAGAAGCCTGCTCATTGTTCCTAAGCAACATTTTTGATGCTACTCATCATCGAGGACTAGTCTATTGATGTAAGGCTCAGGTCTAACAATTTACAGCTACACTCAGACAGTGGCAGTAATGGAAAAGGGCAAGATATTAAACGCAACCACCTTCATAACCAAAGTCATATATTGTCACCTACTTGTTTTAATGATTCACTCATGTTGAAAGTGCTCAGGTTGGGCACATGAGCGTAAAAAACGGTTTTCCAGAGAAACTCAAATGTAAAAGCAAGTATTCTGAAGCTGGCAGATTATCAAATGCCTGTAATGTTAGCTTAGCTAATCAGACAGTGAACAGTACAATACCTCTGCCTGTAGCCTTCTTGTGATCCGAGAGGTTCATGGCTGAATCATATTTTGTAGAGCCACGGCTGTTACAATGTCCCTCGAGCGAGTTCCTGGTGAGGTCCAACTCTAGTGGAAAAACACAGAGGATGGCTGATAACTCGAGGCAAATAAGCAACAAGCAATCTTGCCCTGCTTTCAATAATGCATTGGGAGGTTTCACAGACATGGATTAGGTAAACCAGATCTTACACTAAAGTACGCTTTCAGCTGAAAAAGGCGTTCAGTCTAGGCATGTCTGTGAAACTGGTCCCTTGAGTATTTGGATCAATTTTAAGTGCATTTGCAAAAAAGGTAATTTTTCACACACTTACTGTGTTAATGTAACATTATACAATATGCATTTCACACCAATGCTCTAGATATGCATGTTTGTTGCACTAGCAAAGCATCATATTCATATCCAATTATTCAGACTGATTTGTTGCCACCTCACCTTGAATTTTCTTCACAACAAAATCCATTAGATGTTGCCTGTCTTTTCACAGTTGTGCTTTTGATTGCGTTTTAAACTCCTGCAGTGTTAAAAGCTGGCAAGATTATTGCTCTTCAAATACTTTGTTTCCTTGGAAACCAGAATTCTGTGAAACTGGAGGGCTCTTATCAAATGGAAATGACACACATGATCCAACAATGAAAACTGCGACATTGCTTAAACACAAATCACACAATAGTTACAGAATTCATGTTTATTTCAATTAATTGAACTATTGGGTGTTTTTACCACGTTCCTTGGAACATCCATCTGTCCAGAACCCAAGCAATGGAGGTGCTTCAGGAATGCTATCTCTGTATCTAGGCCTCACATGTTTACTGCACAGTCTGGAGTCTCTTGAAAGTGAAAGTGTGTCATCTAATGTACGCAGCCAACAGCCACTGCTCCTGAGCTCTTGTGGGTATTGGGGATTGCATAAACTAAACTGACATGCAATGTAGAAAACTGCCTCCTATGAGTGTGTGTGTGTGTGTGCGCGCCACTCCTCCTATGGTTTCTCCTCCTCCCTGACAACCAAAGCCTGAACATCTCCAAGGACTTGCACTGTAGGGAGCCTTGATTGGCGTTATCATTAAAGACACATATGGGGTGTGGGAGACTGTGGAAGACTGCTCTGCTGCATGTATGCCACACACCGGATGAAAAAAAACAACATTATGTGCAGATTAGAAAATACAGTATTTCTATGAAAGCATTTACAGAATTTCAAGATATTTCAAAGAGCGCTCACTATTCGCACCACACACTTCACAAGGACGCACCCGAAGGATTATGACGAGACACATGAAGGGAGTCGTGCATACTACAGTAGCCCCACAGCAGCGCTTCTCCCTTTTCCTAAGAAGCAGCTGAGTGGCGTCTAGGCAGCATTAGCGCCTGTCAGAATGTGAAGCTTTCTGGCAAGTTCTCCCTCAGAGCATGTCATCCTGTGTGAGAGGCACCAGCTTGACTCATGCAGTGCCTTCTGTGGGGTACAAATGTTCCACGCTATTATTTTAGGCAGTGTGATAGGCTGAAACAGTCGGCTGAAACTGATTTGTGCGTGCTCTTCGGTAATTTTACATTTTGCAACATCTATTATTAAGTATTTTCACCTCTTGAACAGGCCCCAAGTTTTAGTGTTTTACCATGTGCGGCGTCTACGTTCAGCCCGTTCAGATTGTATACTTCTATCCTGTATCTACCATCTTACATCTACAGTTCTCTCTCTACAGCGGCAGGCATTCAGTTGACACCACACAAAGGCATGGCCCACACATCCAGGATCCTATGAAATATCAAACAGCGGAGCATCATGAATGAGTAACTGAGAGAGACTGCAGGGCAGCGCTGTGACGCCGGGGGGAACAGAGCGACTTGGCGCGAGCGCGACATTTCACCATCTCACTCAACAGCTGGTGTTCAAACCAATCAGATATGGTTGGAATACTCCCCCCCCCCTCTCTTTCCATCTCTCCGTCTCTCTCTCATCACTCTCCAAGCCTCTCGATTCATGTCTCCCTCGCAGTTGTGGATGATGACAGTTGGTTTCTCTTAGTGTGGCTGCAGATGAGTCATAGTCTAATGGAACAATGTGAACACGATAAACAGGATACAGTGTACAGTGAGATCGAAAGTGGTTTCGGGATCAAGATTTCTTGAAATGGTGCTCGCCCTTCGTCTAGCCAGTGTTAACACACAGCAGAAGGACATAAAAACAAATATCAAAAACAAAATACATCATGTACAAGTAAACACAAACACGCAAATGAAACATTATTTACGTTTTTACTTTAGGATGACTTTTAAATGACAGGTAAACATGTGCATTGACATCACATACAGTCCATTCGATGGACCCAGCAAATACAAAAATAGTCTTAATAAAATCCTTCAATTTCCTGATGACAATTTAAGGCCACTGGAATTACTGACAGCATATAAATCCACCTGACACGGTGTCAAGTTCCAGCATATTATCTGCAAAACCATGTCCATAACTTGAATAACTGAAATGTCTCTGTTGGGATTTGTTACAGAGAGAGCATGCCCACGCTCTTGTAAAGGGTAAAGCAGCAATGCATAGCCCATTAGGGGTTGGGTGACAGCAAAATGAGCCACTTAGCAGGTTCAAGTGTTCCATCCAGTCAAACAGCATCTGGACCCCTGGAACATCGGCACCGTTTACGACACAGGCCTGGTCGATATAAAAGCCCTAGCTCTATGACCTGTCAGAAAGATGTGATCCCCCGGGCAGAGAATATAAAATAGAAATTTTACTGCAGCCGTGCACCACATCAAATTAGCATACAATATAATGCCACAGTAAAAAATGTTTTACTATGTAGGACATGCCTGGAATAACAGATGGCCACAGGGGACGATAAATAACCCTTTTTAATAAGAGGTGGATAGAATATTTATACCACACTCAAAAGACGCAAGCTGGAAATGGGAAAGCTGCTGCTTTTTAAGTGTCCAATACATATAGTATGAGCACTGTAGTAAGAGGCAATTCTACCTGTTCTCGGTGAAATAGAACTTTCAATGCTGTTACCATCATTTTTGATCTCAAACAGAAGTCATAAATCATACACAGGGAAATCCACTCTAACTTGCACACCCAGGAAACCACCCGTTTCAAACGACCTGTTCCAAAATCTGTTAAGGCCAGTCTGTTAAGCCCAAGATCACCTCAAGGCCATCTCAGTGGCTTCCTCCATAGAGCTGTCAGCCTAGTCAACCAGCCCTCCTAAGGCTTATGGCCCAAACATCCACACAATTCCTAGACAGATGCCCCCTCCCCTCCCCCTATGGAACAGACAGTAATCTTCCTGTTTCCGTTTAGTCCATTGTGCATATTACCCAGCACTGTTAGCACAATCACGCACTACTTATAATGTCGGCACAAGCACATTGTGAACTTTAACCTCAGGAAATATGTCCATACTGCATTATGGTCCTTATTCTGTGCTTTTCATCCTACTCGGTATCTCAGCTATCTCATGGTACTGCTGGACCGCTTACCACCAACACTGCACATTGTCATGTGCTGTCCCCTTGGGCTGAATGTGAGGTGCTGTACTGTGTGTGTCCATATGCATTTATGATACTATATTCCTGCACCAATGTCACAATGACAAATTTTTGTAAAATCGTTACTTGGCAAAAAAAATCCCCATTGTGATACTGGCCAAATCTTCATTTCCCAAATCCCATTCATTATACTGAGTATACATTCAGAATAAATACCAAAAATCAATTCCAGCACATAACCATTTCCAACAGAGCCCATTAGAGACTTAGGGACCAACAGCCTGTGGAGGTTAATAATAAAGGAGAGGTCACAAATGGCTCCCTTCAGTCTCCCCAAATCTCTACTCTGCTGTCAAAAACTGTGTGCTTGATGACTTCAAAATCAAACAGGAAATCACTTCAAGTGCGCAACTATACATGTGCTCAACTTCTTTTCTTAGATCTGAGAAGTATGACTGAGTCTTTGTAGATAACGCCCCTTGCATCTATCCTACCTTACACCTATCCAACTGCACTGCACAGACACAGAGAGGTGATGAAAAAGAATTGGGACAGGACCAGAGAATCAATCAGGCAGCCATCTGGCATCCCAGCACTATGGAGGTGTCAACAGCTGTCCACCCCACCACTGTGTGTCTCCTGGTCCCACTGCTTAGAGAGGCAGCCACAGTGACCACAACTCAGCCGAATAGAGCGATTCAGAGCTGGCTGAATCTGACCGACGGAGCAGAGGTAGTGTGCATAAATCAGTACAAACCACAAGGTGGAAACAAAAGTGATATACCCGCTCTCAGAAAAACAACTCCTTGCCGTGCATAATCTCAGCAGGGGAGCATGTGGAAATCTCATTGTATCACTGTGTGAGAAAATATACATATAAGATCATGCATCAAATTCCATTTCATAATATTTTTACCGTCTTGATTCATAGCTGGATGATTTTCATCAGGGAAGGCACTTTCTACGGGCTCCAGAAGGATAGGTCAAACAAGGAAGGAAGATCCTATTCATACCTTACAATTATTCCAGTCCATGTTGTTGCATTTGTACTGAACAGCATATAGTTAAGTGAACACATTTCCTCAGGGTACTTGCAGAAGTCAAGCTATCCTTATAAACTACAAAGCTATGACAGATAATTCAGTGATTTATCCTCATCTAGGGAAAACATCATTTAAAACAAACATCGTCGACACCACATTAAGTAAATCCAAAAAAATATGGCTATGATTTAGTCTTGCGAAGCTACATTTCACTCAAGGAGCACCATACTGAGGCAAGCAGCAAGTGACACCACACTGGGAAAAAAAAAAAAGACATTGCAAGTTATTTTCCTTCAGCTAGATTTGCGTTGCAAAAGTGCTTAAGTCAAAGCAGAAGAGAATAACATAAAATTGGAGTTTCTCCTGTTATCAGTAGTTAAGTAATTAAGTGTAGGAGGTACTAGGTACTTGAAAAATGCCTAGTGTATGAGCTAAGGCTTTTTCTAAGCCACTGGTATGTAAGAGTAGTTAGCACTCAAATGTCCTGAAAAGGTTCTTATCAGAATACCTGAAGGATTGTCCCACTTTCACTTGACAAATGGAGAACACAGTGGAAGGAAAGAACCTGCAAAGAGGAGCGTTGGCCCCCTCTACAGGATAAAACTGCAATATTAAAAAAATGCCTCATATGCTGTAGGGCAGTGGTCCTCAAATCCGGGCCTCGGGGTCCAGAACACTGCTGGTTTTCTATTCTACCAGGTAGTTTCCATTCTAGCTGTCTAATCAGGGATTGATGAAGACCTGGGATGACCGGTGAATGCAGTTAACTTCCTGGTAGGAGAGAAAACCAGCATCACTCTGGACCCCGAGGCCCGGATTTGAGGAACTCTGTAGGAGCTGTGTCATTATAATGGCAGCCAATGTCTGCTCCGCGCTCATAAGCGGTGCTGCATTTATTGTCAGAGGTAATAGACGACTAAGAGTTGATCTCAGTCAGATG
>OOFE01013710.1:0-10925 GCA_900323365.1 Monocentris japonica
CCCTGGGCTCGGCTATTCTCCACACAAGCCTGTTGCTAAATATGGAGAAATGCATTGTTGATTTAATTCCCTCAAAAAGATCACCGATATGAAACGAGCCTCAAATCCTCTTAGTGACCTTAAACACTCCCGGAGAAACAATCGACGCCCAACCACAGGAACAAATAAAATCGCCCTAATCTTGTTTGTAACTTTGTTCTTCGTCGGCCCTTCACTATTTGAGATTATGTAAATGAGCAAAGCTAAAGTGTAGAGAGGCGCAGATAAGGCTGGATCATAGACTACTGGAGAGACAGTCCTGCAGCCTGCACAATCCTTTTCAGCGACACCACTTCCAATATAAAGACAACTGGTAATGCATAATTTAACTTAAAGGTATAACATTTGTGCTCAATAAAACAAACGCAGTTGTGTTGGCAACCCAGCGGAAGGCAGCTGCTGAGGTCCTATTAAAGCTGAGGTTGGTTTATCTCATTTTATTTAACATATTTGTGGATGATTTTTTTTGTTTGTGAGTATATTTTGGCCCCTCCGCGTTTTCCTGTTGCGGAAGGCATTACCTCAGTGCCTCTGCCTGTGAACTCTTTTTGACCCCAAAGTGAAATGTGACTAGGGTCTCAGAAATTGGAACGAGCAACTCAAATACTTGTAAAAGTTTCGCGACTAACTGTAAATTCTTTAGCTCCAAAGCTTTATTTTCCCCTCCACCGGTTCTCAGAGTCTGGTGTCAGAGGGTTGGTAAAGGGAGGAGGGAGAGAGCGAGCGAGAGAAAAGGCCAGCACAAAATGTAATTGTGGCTTTTCGGGCTATAGACGCTCAAGACCCATTTCAAAATATGCAGCCCTCTAGCGACACCTTGCGGATTTAGCAGATGGAGAGATGTCGAAGCCTCTGCAACAAATGAGAAGGCCTGAAAAATAAATCCCAAACTGACTAAATTTCCCCTCAAACTGTACACAAATATGTATAGGATCATATTTTTTAAATTGAGATCGAAGGATTGGCATACACATTACATTTATATTTTTAAAAGCACACAGATCTAAATATAAAATATGAATATTAAATATTAAATGTCACTTGCTGTTTTTGTTCAAATGAATGTCCCCAATCTAGGCCTTCCCATTTCTTTCGTATAATTACTAATTTATTTGCATGAATTTGATTCAACGTTTTACACTCTCCAAATTGGCTAGCCTAGTTAGTGTTGTTATACACGCTTGCCACTATATGGCCCACAAATTCTATAAAGGGGGGCATTACTACTCGGAGTTTGTCTTTATTTTACTTATAGTAACAAGTCGAATAGTGTAGAACCATAGCAGGACATAAATTTCCATGTGTTAATTCAAAAATCCAATGCAATTACATAAAATAATGTATTTAATTCACGAGGATGCACCCTGATCCTCTAACTCTTAAAACATATATATTGATTATTTTATTAGTAGTATTATTTGGCCGACTTTTATAATATGCTACTGTCATAGCATAGTTATTACACGATAAATATAAAATGACCAAGCATGAAAACTATAAACAGTTTAATTTCATGTTGTGTACCCTAAACGGTTAAAAGAAGAAAAAAAATCGTCTCGCCATTAAATGGATGAAATTATTATTATGTTTTGGAAAACATTTCAGAGCGCGTGTACAATATTTTTGTAAATAATACATCGATGTTTAAAAAAACATTTCAGCACTCTTTTGATATTCATTGCTCCATAGAGTCTGTAAAAAAGAATAAATTTTTGATGGAACACTACCGTGATATTTTCCAAACGAAATTCAGATCTAATCGCATTTTTCTAATGTGTGAAACATAAAGATTTGCTTCCTAAAATAAGTCAGCAATACTAACTTGGTACACTGTACAGCCTTTCGGATCCTTTTCCCCTCAGCTCTGCTTGGCTGTGACACAGTTTGAGCAGGTCACTGCCTAGATTAGAGCCCGTCGTTAACGCCTGTGAGGATACACCAAATGCTGATTTAATGAGCTTGCATTGGGTGTTTGTCCCAGAATACCTGGTGTGCATGTGTTAGTAAAGCTGCAGACTATAATCCCTGTGTTTCCACCTAACACGTGGCTTTAGGGACAGCCTATACATCCATGAAGGAAAGTGTGCAGTTATTATCAGGCGCTGCGGAGGTTTGGGTATGATTTTTAAAAAATTATTATTTTGGATTGAATAGGTCGACGCCTATAAGGCCCGTATCCAGCCACATTACCAGATGTAATTGAGAGAAGTTTAAGTGGAGGCCGGGAAACCGAGGAGTTAATAGCGGTGACCCTCTTGCGGTGCCTCTGTCGCTCATCATTTATCAGGCTTAAGGGGCTTAAACAGGCAGCACAGACCCACCTTTTATTACATATCAAACCCTCTCTCCCTTATCTACATTATAGGAAATACATGCATCGTTGCCTGTTATGCGGATTTGGAAATAGAAACATGTCCAATAAAATCGCCCTCCTCCGCTGATCAGAGAAAATATGGCTTTAGGCGCCGAGGAGACAACCCCAGCGATTTAAGCCTTTATTAAATTGTCTTAATTCCCCTCTCCACTTTGAAATGAATATAAATTCCACCCTTGAGTTGTTTGTCCAGTACAGAAGGAAAAATGTAAGTGTTCAGTCTTTCCATTATGATTAGGGAATGAATAAAATTGCACAGAATGAATCGCGTATACGCTCACAGAAGGACTCCTCTGCCTCCTGAACGTCTCATGGACAGTTGGTTTATTTATGCAAACTTAACCAGCAAACTTGGCGATATTCAAAATTCAACATGACAACAAAAATAGAGTAGCATATCTTATCTCAACTCGAGACGTAGACATCAGAGAAAAAAAAGTAGGCAATCAGACACGATGTAAAGCTGCTTAAATAGAGCCTGACATGTATGCAATTAATCAAACATAAATACGATGAAAAATGGAATGCAAAAATGCAGTCCTATTGAAAAGTTGGTTAGGATCCCCCCCTTGCCCTGTTATATTTAAGTCTTTTAAAGAATTAGTATATTTGCTACTTTGATCATTCAAAAGTGGTTATTCCTGTCGTATTTACAACAGGCTTTTCATGATTTTGCCCTTTATTATTATCCCCTAGAATTAGCTACCATAAAACCATGCTGCTATTATTCAGTGAGTCTAAAATCAAACATGCATGGGACTTGAACCTAAAAAAAAGTTTGTTTTTTAACGTGGAAATAATAATTTTACTGCTAAACCTCTTTTTGAAATAATATTATAGGGCTGAGAATTTGTGTTTTGAGCTTTCAGTGGAAGTTCAGGGGTAAACCCAGGCTGTCTGCTGGTTTCCTCCAAGGAGAGCTCAGTCAGTCAGCCTGAACGCAGCTGCATTCACATGGAGTGACGGATTTTGATATTCTAGTCACACTACAGAGTAAACACCGCTCCCTTATTCAATAAACATCATTGACAAGGTTCCATATCCAGCCATTTGCAAATACAAAGCTTAACTTCACTGGGCGTAACTCAGAAATCAGCATTTTTTTTCTTTGTAAAATATGAGATTAAAAAATCCCTTCAAAGTGCCATTTCTTTCCACTGGTTAACGTGTTTAAACATCAAGAGTTGTGAATGTCCTTTGCTATATACATCATGTACATATAACTTTGTATTTTGTTCTTAGAGTTTACTGTACATTTATTAAAATGGTTAAGTGGTTATTTCATGAGTGATATTTTGATGTAATGACATTAAAATATATTTTGAACTGTCTTTTGGTTTGCTCTTCTCTCTCATTTACTAAAAGTGTGCTCAGGTTTATTAACACTGTAGAACACTGGGGTGAAATATATACATTTCATACACACTACACTGACAATGCCAATCAAATAATGAACTGATCAAAACCCCCAAACCTCCAATATGGTATATATACCACTATTCATTTGGCTCTTTTCAGGACATCTACTCTATTACCTCTAGGGCTATTATATTTCTGTATGACCCCTCACTGTCTGACCTCACGCTTATTCCCTACACAATGTGGGACAATCCCACAGAAAAAACCTCTGGTGAACATTTGAAAACACACATGACTTGCTTTACGTACTCATGACTCCATTTGTTTGAAATACTTAAAGAAAACAATGCAGGTAAACAAATGCAGATGGTTTGTTTGTGTGTTTTGTTTTTCCCCTGCTTTTTTCCCTGTTGATGTGTTCCCATTTCCATCACTTCTCCTACCCCTCCCCATACACACACACACACACACACACACATACACACTCTGGTTCTGCAGGAGTTCACATGATCAAGCAAGGTACCCAGGTAATTACCTGGCATTGTCAAATAAAGCGACCACTGATTCAAATGAGGAGTGAAATATCAAAGACCAGCATTGCCTTTGCAGCCAGCCACTTATCCACATAGGAGACAGAGAAAAGATCTGAGGAGCTCGGGGGACCTGCAGAGAGACAACGACAACATTCAGCCTTCCCTTCCTAGATAAATATCACCAATGGGAGCAACAGAGCCAAACATGCCCAGGTTCACTAGCAACGGCATATTTATTTGTATTACATATCCTACTTATCCATTATTGGCTCATGGTATCCTTTATGGTGGCCGTGGTGCAACTTTAACAAGGCGTAATCGCTATATTCCGGGACCTTTCTGATTTGGTTCCCATTGAGTCTCCATCAAGGGTCAAAGGTTGTAAATTCATGAATACGATTGTACACTTCCCGCTGGGCATTGCTATGTTGAAGCAGTCACGTAACATTCCCTATCTTCTGTTGTCACACCGGCATTCATTCTATCTTTTAGTATCGGATACGAAGAGAGGAATAAATAGCGGCTAGTCAACACTATGATAAAGGAGAATTGAATAGAGCAAAGAGAAAGGGTGGGCCAAATTCCTCAGTCCAATTAATTTGGCTAACTACAGTGACTGGTTATAAAAAAGCTGCCTGATGATCTGAGACATTTTATGTGGAAAGTTTGTATCAGAATTTCCTCTTCCTGTGAAGTGTTTGCTCTCAAATGAACTTTTGAAAATGGCATGCATATACCTCTGCCCTCCCAATTACTCACAAAGAGCAATTACATGATTCTGAATTTCACCCACACTATAATTTAATATACCATGCAATCCTTTCAGCAATTTTCAAGTATGACAACTTATTTGAGCGGGGCTGACAATAAGACCTTTGACACTTTGACACAGTAAGTGTAAGGTGAGCTCAATAAACAATGTCATTGCTCTGGAAACAATACCTAAGAAATGCTCTTCCCTCCCTTCGAGTTCCAACTAGACAAGTGGTGTCCTGGGATTTCAGTTCTGCACCGTAAGAGTACCTGTAATTTGACTTGCCATGTCTAAATGGAAGTTGAATAGGTTACATTGTGCAACAACAAATAAAATGCTTGCAATGCTTTAGTGAGTGTTTTTCATGGTTGGAGGCGAAATAGGGTCGGTGAGGATGTTTGAGTGTTTAATACTATAAACACACAGACTTCCCTCCCTCTGGCATGTAGAAGGCTCCCAGGGACACCATGTAAATATTCATAGGGTGATGCGATGGGCTATTAATTATTAAGCACAGTAAAGAAGTGTAATACTTCAACGTTTAACATATGAATCTTATATTTTATTTGCTGAACTTAAGGACGAGCACGTTGAGGTGAAAAGAAGCCATTTTTCACAAAATACCTTTCGTAGTAAAGGAAAGAAATCAAAATGGAGGGGATGGGATGTGCTCACTAATGATATTTTTCAAGAGAGGCATGTATGAAGACTTTGAAAGAAGATGTGAGAACTGCCTGTGAATATGTATAATAGATGACTGAGCTATAAGGCAATCTAAGGTAAAACCGATCAGCTACACAGACATATTTTTCATCTATGTTTTGTGACACAGTTTGAGTATGTTTTTTTCTGTGTACATACCCTTACTGGAGCAACATCTATATCTTAGATGTTTGCTTCATTTAATTTTTGATATCTGTTCGGTTTTTGCTGTATGTCTATTTCTATGTAAGTACATGTGAGCAATGGAAAGACCGGAGTCAAATTCCTTGTATGTGTACACATACTTGGGGAATAAAGTTGATTCTGATTCTGATTCTGAAGGGAAAGTGGAAGTGTGGTGCACTTCCTGTTAACACACCGTGTAACTCTCCAGGTGAACTACATCAATGCACATTCCTGCAACCCTTTTCCTCTGTGCTGCTTTGCGGCCTGTGGCTAGACTCATGACAGATTGTCACACCATGATGGAACTCGAGTGGGGCCACCGGTGAGTAGTGGTTAGAGGTCCATACCTGAGCTTCAAACTCCAGACATTTGACAAGTGAGAAGAGAACAGGTTCTGTACGACTGTAAAGTTAGAGAAGTGGAAGAACAGTGGATAGTGGAAGAAACTTTAAGACTATACTTATGCTATAATATGGACTTTTGAGGTGGTGTGGTAGAGTGGGATAGTGGTTAGAGACACTAAAGTTTTGCTTCTGAAGAAAAACACACCCATTTAGTCACATAAAAGAATATTTTCGCTGCTGCTTATTTCTCCCATGCTTAGCTCTCCCTCACAAGTAGCTCGGAAGTATTTCAGCTCGCAATCTTGAATGTTGTGCGCATGGAATAAAGAGCTTTTGGATTATGAGCAGGGAAGAAAATGACCTAGTTACTATCTGCACTATACTGTTTTTATGAGCGCACATCCTACTGTGTCAATGACAGAAATGAACCCGTGATCGACATCATTTGCGTTGACACGAGTCCAAGTCAAAGAGGACACTGCTATTCTGTAAGATCCCCGCGTCCCTGCAGACGTCAGTATCATCTAGTGGAATTGAATTAACAATTTCCCGAGCTGATTTGGTCTTTTAAAACCCTCATTACGCAGAAGCATTGTATATATTATCGAATCCCTTAGAGGAATTTGGAATGAGGTGTCTATGTTCATCCTTATCATCACCAAGTTGTAATATTATAATCAATTAGCGTGGATGAACTAATTGTCCAATCTCTCACTTGCTAATTAACCCTGGAAATATAAATGGGACAAACTAAGGCGCCATTTTTAAAGGGGATGCACAAATTGAGCTCGTGCTTTAGTTAACACAGTTGATTTCTTCAATATGTATGAGCTACATCAAAGAGCAGGGATAGAAACGGGGCCCTCACAAAGGCGGGACACATTTCAGATCCTCTATGAGGAGCTTTTTTTTCTGTGCCACTTGTGTACAGACTGCAGAGCACATTGTCCTTTGGGATATTTTATTTTAAAAGGCACACTAGTAACTCTTTGCATAAATACATTGAATTTCAATACATTTGGTAACACCGTTCTTATTTCCAAATTGCTGTCGCCTAAATGTGTCTGGAATTACATGATGTTACATAGGGTAGACTGTGTGTCTACCTCCAATCGGTCTTTATTACTGTCGTATTATGAATGTCATACTGTGTTACTCCATTTTTACAATTTTCTTTCCCTCACAGTTACATTGGTGATTGCAGCATGGCTATAGTTCAACACAACAATACAGATAACAATCGGATGCTGGATGAGACAGACAAGGAGAAAGCTGGAAATGCCCGAAATCACTGAAATGTTGTTTGCTTGTGTGACAGTACACAGAGTTTCCAGGGAGTTGCCCTCAACTGGCTCATGATTCATCAAGAGAACCCAAGAAACAATGAAGCTACTGTTGGATGGATTTAAGCTTAAACACAAATACGATGAACCCTCCTATTAAGCAAATTTGAAAACCCTAGCACCATCAAAGTAACATAAACATTTATTCATTTCATATAAACAGCAGCACACCATGGTATGTTAAGAATAAATTCCACACACATACCAGACCACTTTTGTTTATTGAGGTTAGGATAAGAAATTGGCCAAAAAATGGCAGCCAACTTTTGTTTTCACTCTTTCGTCCTTTGTTCTGTGCTGTTGTCAAATTTGAAATTTAATGCTATTTTTCACCTGACTCCATCTGTAGCGAAGAGATCCTGCATTCTCCTTTAATATTCACTGGTTGTTAATTATTAAAGGTATGTATTTGAATTATAAATATACTAGTTATACAGAAGTAGGCAAAGCAGGCATATAGCCCCAGGCTAAATTCTTCCATTACCCATTATTTTCCAGCCTGCCGTCTCCATATGCCTGCCTCCTATTCCTATGTCATCTCCAAAAACACTGAGGCATTCCTTTGTACTTACCTACCCCTCCCCACTTTGGCCACACAAAAAAAAAATCACCCCCTCCATACATATGGGTGCTGCCTCCTTGAAGTAGGATGTCACACTTGTCTTAAATATAATGAATCACTATCTTCAAGGCATCCCTGGATCCCAAACACTCCCCACAGAAACCTGCCTAGTCCTCCCCCGTTTCCAGCCTTCCTACATGTCACAAATCATCCGTTGTGGAGGGCTCTCCACTAAATCATTAACATTGTCAGAAATGACTGGGCCAAGAACAGGAAGAGCCCAGAGATGCAGCAGAGGCGTATACGTATGTGTGATGGGAATATGGAATGGTAAACAAAGAGACGCAGCCTTATACCCGCTCTTCCCTTTTTATCGCCATTCCCCTTTGCTTCCCCTTTGCTTTTTATTTCCCTCCTCTTCCATGGGATTTCTGAACAACAAGAAAGAAGTACAGTGTGAGGAAAGTAAAAGAAACTGTCAAAGAAGTTTAACAACTCACGGACATTCTCTAACTGCTCTCTGGTTCTTGTACAGTTTTTCTTTTTTTCCTAAGAGTTTTCCTAAAAACCCTTTATTATTATTATGGTACTACGAAGAATTGTGGCGTGCAATATATGAGATTATGTCTCTGGGCCATTTCGATAACAGGTATTTATGGGCCTACGGTTGAGAGGATAATCAAAAATATGATTTTCTTCCTGTCTTAGACTGTTTATAGCTAATATCTATTTTTACCTATTGGCCGTGGTTGCTTTGTTGTCACAGAATGATAATGCTGCTGTCATACAGTATTAGAATTTCTTCTATATACGTAGCCTGCCACTTGAGATGCAAGCACTTCATGTGATGCTACTTATCAGGCTATTTCCTTTTAATGCTATAGCCTCACTTATATCTTACGCATACACGCCTACCTATGCTATCATCCATCAAAAGGATTACTAATTTTCTTTCAATTTCCGTCGCTCTCTTAAGAATCTAAAGCATGATTGATAATGGATGAAGGAAAAGCACAGTGGTACTGTTTTTAACCTTGCTCAAGTCATTAATCCGCTTTATACCCATGAAGGTAGTAAAGGAGACAATGAATTAGTCATTAAAGCACAGGTCAGTTTATTAGAATTCCTGATTGAACTGTAAAACGACTTCTCCCAGGCTGCCCGGGCGGACGGAGGAATCTGCAAAACCAGGGAGAAAAAAGGAGCTGAGAGAAGCAGACAGAGGAATTACTGCACGAGTGCAGTTTCTCTAGAAGAAAATGACAGAGAGGCACTGGTAGCCATCGTTCACCTGACAAATTAAATAATGTCTAATTAGTGAACACTGCATGTCTCGGCATAGTCTAAAAAACATTCACATGTCAAAGATCACGTGAAAATGATCAAAGTACAGATTTGATACCGGCTTGACAGATGGGGTTGCACACAAACGCACTTTGCACACTCTCTCTCTCTCTCTCTCTCTCGCACACACACACACACACACACACACACACAAACAGATACACACACACACACACACACACAAACAGACACACACACACACACACGCACACACAAACAAAATCCTGTACTGACCATTTACATGGTTGAACTTGGTGTCCTCCTCCTTGTCTTTGTTTCCACGCACTGTTGCTGATGGGAGCGCTGGCTTACGTTTGTCACCATTTATTAAGTAATGTGGTGGTTGGCTCCACTCCACATCAAAAGTTCAGAGGGCCTTGGATGTTTGCTGCTCCCTGAAACAGAGTAATGATCTAATGACTGGAAAGGGGGTCATGTAGGGACCTGACTGAGAGGATGTAATGGATAGGATCAAACCAAAACACGGTACAGTGTTGGCCCTGTTAAGCAATGGATTCAGCCTGTTGTGTATGTGGGCTGACAAAGTTTGAGCTAATCATGTGCGGTTATTGCCAAGATGTCATGCTTGAAAGGGTCATAATAAATAAAAACATAATGATCAGCAACTTTGTTTTTCAATGGGATGTACCATTATTAACCAGCTGTCTGAGGCATGTAAACATCTTATTCCATTTAATGGTGCTTTCATGGCCTCTGAAAGCTCATATGGAATACTCTGTTTATTTATGGAAAAAAGGACATTCGTGAATGGGATATGGAGATCCATATAAACAGCCAATCCTGAGTATGACCTTAACACGGATAGCTTGTATCCAGGATACTCTATGCATGTGGATACATAGTTATCGTTAAACACCACCTAAGAGATGGAGTTTAAACTGTTTGGAAAAGTTGTATTTGAAATCTGAAATTTGAAATGGAATTGACACATCAGTGTTGTGTGTCCATGGTCCAGATTGTTTTGAAACCAATCACGACCAGAAGCCTTTGATGAACCGATTGCATCATGTCATGCTCCCTGGAAGGCCACTTGGCTGACTTCAGAGGGTCTGGCAGAGAGTAGCCTTCTCGTCTTAAAGGGACCCAAACTAGGTATGTGGATGTTATGTCTGTAGCCCTGAGAATCTAACTGAGTCAATTGAGGGTTAGCTTGAAATATCCACACCAGGTGCTTTGTGCATGTGGACACGTGGCCTTGACATTCACTGTGGTGATTTCTTGTTTACGATCATGTCTACAGACTGTCATCCCAGTCTGTCTTACTCCCTAACTAAATGGAACTTTCATTTCCTGGTTTGTAAATGAAGCTCTCCCTCTGCTTTTGTTTGATATTTATTTATTCAGTTTATGTGACAGGAACAATG
>OOFE01013712.1:0-12486 GCA_900323365.1 Monocentris japonica
TTACACTCTTTTTTCATGCATTTCCGTCTTTTCTATGGTCTCAGAAGTGTATTTTGGACTGATGCTGTGTCGTCTGGGTACTCCCTCGGCCTTGTTTATTTCCTATGGCCTTCCTCCCCTCTCTCCTGCCTGTATCCACGCTTGTAGTCTTTCAGTCTTTCACCTACCTTCCCCCTCTGTCCTTCAATCTGTCTGCTGGTTTTAACAAGGGAACAGAAGGATGGCGTTTTGGAAAGGAAATAATGTTACTTCCATTACTGCTTGCAACCATTTATCGTAACCTGGAATGCACATAGATGAAAATTGAGGAAATGACGTTAGAATTTTGACCTATTTCAATGCAAATGCAATTGAATGAAATACAGTGTTGCATTCAGCTTTAGTCTATATGTTCTCTTCTTTGAAGATGACTCTGAGTTGCAGCTTAGTCCTTTCTCACTGAGTGGTACATAGCATCTTCTCAGTGGAACAAACACAACTGAATACATATAAGAGATGAGGCACGGGTATTTCCCCTAGCTACAACACTTTTCCGTACTTCACATTATGTTTTTTCCCCCTGGCTTCGTGAAGTGTGAGGCCAGCAGTTCAATAAACGGAAATCTGCATTTCAAATCGTGTTTTCTGTTGCAGTGCGGAATCTGCGAAAGCCGAGTGTTTGACTGGAGCGTATACCCTACAATGTGACAGATATCTTGTTTGGGCACAAATCTCTCAGTGCTGAAACACAAAGTCAGCGCTGCGGCAGGAAGCGCTGTGATGGAAACAGCAGTGTGTCTGTATAGATCAGCTCTTACAAGCCTCCACTGATGACCTGATTAGGAGCCTTAACGTTTGGCTGACATCTTTACAACTCGCCTGGTCTCTACGCTGCACTGTGCAGCCAACCACAAAATAGGGAAGGATCATACTCCAAACGGCTGCCTGTCATTTGCAGGAAAAACGGGCCGGGTGGAGGTGTGGACGGATAATGTCTGTGTGTGTGCATGCAAGCGTGCATGTCTACAATCAGTGATTATACTGTATCTAGACTGGCATTGTTATTCCTGACGTGTGGAGTGCAGGTGTCTGGAGAGAAAGAGTAGCAGAGGGTTGTGCAGATAGGGGGACAACAATTTTATATTAATTTCAGGGTCACACAGCTGAATGTCGCCATACACTCCCTGTACATTTGCGAGACGTTGCCTCGATGGCATCAGTAATCCAACATTCCCCACTTAGTTTTACATAGGAAAGGATTTTATCAGTTTTTATCTTTTTTTCGGCTGCTGAAGAGGTTCTCTAATGCTCTAGGGGAAATCAGGGGGAAGTTGAGAATGGAGTGGTGTGTGTGTGTGTGTGTGTGTCATCCCTGGGTGGCGGCGGGTGTCTCCTAGCAGACACCAACTGGTAGTGACAGCTTTCCCCTAAACACAGGGGTGACTGTCTGTGCAGCGAGGTTGGCTTGACTCCGTCTCCAATTCTCCAACCTCTCTTTAGCCACCAGCCGCCTGAGACCAAGTTAAAATTTAATCCTCCTCTTAAGGCAAAGGCTTTCTGCTCTTTTGACGGGATGACTCAAGAGGGGTTTAAAGGCGCATGAATGTTTTAGGGGACTCAGTAGCAAGTGTCTAGACAAATACTTAGCCTTAACGCTGCTATTTGTGTCTCTTCAGAGGATTTTTATAAAGCGCCCCAGAGAGGGGTGAATAATTGTGTGGGTTATCAGACAATTAGATTAAGAAAAAGTAGTTCTGGTCGTCTATTGGATTATGTATAAATAGTTTTGTTTGATTATACACTCGTTAATATCTGATGATTTGTTGGACCAAATTTCCCCTTTGTGGCTTATGCAAAATGTTGCTTCTTTGTATTCTGTGTAAAAGGAGTTTGCTCTAGTTGTACTGGAAGTGTGCTGGGACAGAATTTACCTCCATTTGGGGCGGCAGGCTGCCCTATTGCTTAGAGAGACCATCCTTCTATTGGACAACTCGGGTTTGAGTCCCTGTAATGACAAGCATCCACCCTGCTGAAAGAGCAAGACACTCAAACCTAGCCTGCTCCACGGGCATTGCTCCATAGCATATCCTGACCTCTGACCTCCCTGTGGATGGGGGCAAGAGAAAAGAGAGTTTCCCTAGGGGGATCAATAAAGTAAAAGATTATTATGATACATTCATTCATAATGCACTGCTTCCAGCTTATAGGCCTTGAAACACCAACTGGGGCTGTGTGCTTGTCTGCTGTCCACCATTTTGAGTGTGGCCTTTTGCTTGGTGTGTGGGAGTCCTGCTGTTGTAGTGGTCAGTGTGAGTCTGCTGAACATCTCACATCTACTTCAGACCAGGTGACCATCTGCTGCATGTTTCTGTAAAGCCACTACACAATACATCAATGACACAAAATTGGATTATACTTTCATTTTTCTGGATGAGGGAAATAAGCAAACAAAGGAAACAGTAGGTCCAGAGACACAGGATGGACAGGTTTCACACTCCTGTTTTCCACAGGAGGCAAAAACAGTACAAAAGACATGCATATCAGTGCGATGTCGCAGTACTTCCTCCCTCTGCCACCTTCTCAGTGTCTCAGTCCCATTTGTCTATTGTGCTTTAACAACAGAAAATATTTAGACTCAAGATCATCTCTTGAAGTCAAAATCCACCCTAAAACACTAATTCTGTTAAAAATAAACAGCTATTGGCGATGTTCCTTGTATTTCTGGGTCCATTTTGTTGTGTATATTTCATATTCCTGTGATTAATTGGCCAAATGTAGACGATGCGGCGTAACGTCGAGATATTTCTAACCCTAACCCCAACGATCGAAAACATCAAGGTTTTGGTGTCAGTCACGCAGTCTTTCGAGACTCACCATTTTGCTCCGATGTTCAACAATCACACAGGGAGAAATCCATCGTTAAAAGAGGAAGAGTCACCAAAAGCCATTTTGGGAAATGTAGGAAATCACTAACTGAAGTAGAAGTAGACAAGGCAGGTTGAGGGAAAGTGGGTACAATAAAAAGGTAAATTACAACACTTCAGAGTCCCTGAGGGTGTAATTTTCCTTTAAGGACTTTAGCCTAAATGTGAGACCTTATAAAATTTAAAAAGACATGAGTAGTTCAATCAGACATTTCTGACTTCTGCTTTTTTACAAACTGGCCTCAGACAAAAGTGTTTTAGAACCAACCAGCCAGATCTGCAGTCCCCACAGTACTCCCTACCCTCACTTCCAAAGACACCTAGCCCTAATGTGGAGAAATAGTGGATCACGTGCATAACGATGCCGGCCTTTTTCTTCCTCTTCCTCACCATCTGAACTGACAAGATGTTGACATTTGGACTATGCGCTGTGAGATGAGTATACAATAAGTAATGATATCAGGCTGACGCCACCATTATCTGCACCTGCTCAGTTAACTTGGTTACAAAATTGGCAATTAAGAAGCTGGTTCTGTAGCTATGGTCTGTTATGGTCCTCTTCTCAACCCTGTGCCTTGTGCCCCTGTGAAGGAAGTATTGTTGAACTGCCCTTGTAGAGCATCTTGCTGCTGTCACATGAAAAATTCATATTTTCACAATGTCATAGGAAGTAACAATATCAACCTTGACCGCCATGCATTTTTGAGTTTATCCAATGGGTTTTTAAAGGGTTTTATAAACCCAAGAAGAGAAGAATTGAAGAGAAGTAGCATTTTCTCTTTCCATTTAAATTCAAATATGAAAATCACCAAAATTGGAGTCATATGACAACAGCAATATATCCTCCTCAGACTCCTCAGACTGACCCTTAAAAAGAGCGTAGCTCCAAGCAGGTCCTATAGCACTTCGCCCCGTCCATAGTGGGTCCCTGCCCTGCTACTGACCTGTCCAATGATTGTGCTCATAGAAGTGTCGGGGCCAAAGTATGCCAACGGTAGCCAAACGCAGCGCCTCCTGGATCTGGAAATCAGTACTGCGGCTCGTCTCCATTACCCTAAATCTGTCAGCTGCACACAGTGTGACCTGGACCAAAGACCCACTGGTATACCTCAGCACTGTCTATTATGGCACCATGTTTTCAACCAAGGTTCTCAAAGAATACACCATATTTTTGTAAGATTGGCTCATTGGTCAACTCAACCATTAAGTGATGAGAACAACAAAATCATCCATATGTCCCCAGTAGATAATTTGCTCCAGTACTCCATGCTAATACCTTAGCATACACTATGTTGAGTGATACTATGTTGAGTGATAGCAAGTGTCCAGCATTATCTCAAAAGTGAGAAAATAAGAACTTGTAGCAGCTCTAAAGCTAAATGGTAAGTAATCTTAAATGTTTTTCAAAGAAATCTACAGAGAGATTTGTCCACGCTTCTTGTCAACCCCTCCAAAGTTCAGTTGATTGGCACTTTTGGGAACAACTTTTGTTGGGAGGAAACAGCTGTAACTTGTTGGTTTTAAGATTGAAAGGATGGAAGAGGGGCAGTAGGGAGCACAAAACATAAATACTGCTAGATTTGATATTATACTAAGTATAGGAGGTTTTTGTGTAATTTTCTGTTAAATATACTGTATGTTTCCTGCATTATTGTTTGACACCAAAAGATAAACAATAATAATACTAGTGGCCTACTATCACTCAACATAGTGTGTACTAAAGTGTTAGCATGGAGCATCAGAGCAACGATCCACTGGGCACACATGGATAATTTCAGTGTCTATGTGCTCATCAATTAAAGGGTAAGTAGACCAACAGGACGATCTCCCAAAAACCTCTATGTACCAAATCTTTGCAAGATGTTCTTCTTTTTGATTTTTCACTTAATTTCTTAGCAGGACTGTAGAGATTTCTGAGAGATTTCAATCAAAAGGTATTTTCATACTCTCAGTGGCAGAAAAGACCATGTCATTCATCTGCATTACCAAACATTTTGTCAATACCATGTTCCCCATTGTCTTCCTAATGTCTCCTTCCGCTGGTTTCAAGCATTCATCTCCATCCACCATGTAAGAGGCACATATTATCTCTGTATTTCTCCATAGATTCAGATTTTAAACAAGAAGCTGGACTTCAGTCACATACAGTCAATGTGCGGCTCCAAGGATAATCTGAAGCACTCTCCCCGTGGAGGCAATGTATGTACTCTTCCATCTCTACCCTCTTTCTTGCCTCTTTTGTTTCGTCCATCGAGGAGATGGGTCATGGCTGTGTTAACCTCTAATTCGGAGCTTGGAAGGCCACCTTTATGATAGAATTCCTACTGTGTCTATCCCTAACAGAGTCCCATTTCAGCCATTTCAGTCTTCCCACATGCAACAAGCTGCTTCTCTTTGTCCTGTGCAAGGCTAGTTAAATAGCTAGCTTGATGGTCTAGTACAGTGGTTCTCAATCCTGGTCCTCGAGTACCACAACCCTGCTGGTTTTCACTCTAGCCATCTAATCGGGGACAGATTTCCACCTGAGATGCCAGGTGAATGCAGGGATAGATAGGTAGCCAGCGTCCTGTGATCGAAGGGCACGTGGCAGTATGTGAGATGTAATAAATAGGATGGTGCAAGCCTGTGTAATATTTTATATGTTAGCAGACGCACCTTAAAGTCGCATCTGGCATGAATTGGGAGCCAGTGTAGGGAAGACAGGATAGGTGTTATGTAGTCAGATTTTCTTGTTTTGGTCAGGATTCTGGCAGCAGCACTCTGTACAAGCTGAAGATTTTTAATGCACACAATGGGTAAACCGGAGAACAGGATGCAAAAGTCAAGCCTTGACGATGCAAAGGCATGTATTAAGATTTCTGCGTCTGGCGTTGTTAATGTGGGTAGATTCTCAGCAATATTGCGAAGGTGGTAAAACATAATGTCCTCGAACTTGTGACACGAACGAGAGGAGTGAGTCGAATGTAACGGCAAGATTTTTGACAGATGGACTCTGGGAGATCACACACTTATCAAAATTTAGAGTCGTATTTTCAAACAAATACTTATGTCTATCTGGGCCAAGAAGTACAGCATAGTGCTGGGCAAGTGAGAGGCAGAAAATAGAGATATACCTGAGGGAGTTGATCAAAAACCTCTTGGCTGAGAACAATGTCAGGAGCCATGTTTTGTTGTTTCCCTGCAAAGAACCTCCAGTTCAAATCACGTTCCTTTGAATCACTCCTCTCTCCTCTCCTCTCCACTCTTCCCTTCTCTCTCATCTTCACTTCTGTCCTTCAATCCTCTCTCCACACATTGTATTTCATGTCTTTTTCCTCCCAGTCTAGTTCCCTCTGTATTTCTACTGTACTGTGTAAATTGTATTTAAAATGTGTCAATGTGTTATGCACTGTATCAGCTCTGCTTTGTCTGTGTCTCACTCCTGCTTTGACTCCTTGCAGCTACAGAGAGCGATTGACCACAGCAACACACTTCCATATTTTAGAAACCCTGCACCCTAGCCCGAATGGCCTCAAGATCTTGAGTCCATACAATCAATGTAAAACCTTGGAGGAAGAAGAGTCTGGTCAAAAACAGGTTAACAATATCTTCTTAATTGAGTATATACACAACAGATGTATGTGAAAAACAGACACTGAAGAGTTGGATTTAGTTGTCAAAATAAACGATCTCAGAAACTGACCACTTCATGTCAATTTTCACCATTTGCCCTACTGGCCAAGCACCACTCTCAAATTTCAAAATAAGAGTGATGCTCAGGCAAAACAAACCCAATAAATAACCTTGTGTGGTACAGCATGATGGCCTTGTATATTAGGTGCATGTTTGGCTTCATGAAATGTTTTGGAGACATTTTAAGGTGAGTTTAACAATGAAATCGAATGTTGAATCAAGTGTCTATTTTTCACAAATCATCGCTGTCAGGTTTCTTCGGTTGAAGGATTATATGGTCGTCTGTGTTGTAATTCTATAACCCTAAACACTTTTGGGTAAACTGAAAAATGCTAAAAAAAAAAAAAGCTAAAAAGAAGGCTATTTTTCTTATTCTTTGACATGTTGGAGATACTAGGATTTCACCCGACAACAGCAACATATTTGTTTTGTATATACTCAAGGAGGAAGGTGCCATATCAGAACCCATTTTTGACCAGCCACAAGTTTTTGCATTGGTTCTGTTTGGACTGAAGATGCAAGTAAATACAAATGAACTGCAGCAACATCTTGAGAATGTGTGCACTACCCTGCACCCTATCCATACTCTATGTCCAAATCCACAGTCCTCCTGGGGCTGAAACACACACTAAGTAGCTTCTGCTTCAATTAGACTGCGTCATTTGGGAATCCAGTGTTTCAGGGGATGTTATGCTGATTCTGAGAGGCAGAGTAAGGAGAATCCTCTTCAGGAGCCACCAGGCGTAGCTAGAGACAAATAGCAGGTCGGGGTGGGTACATAAGGAGGACTCACACAAAGGGTCAAAGCTCTGAGACAAATAGCGAGAGAAATCTGTCATGCCTGTTAGTACAGAGCAATCATAACCATGGAATGATATTTGTTCAGAGCAACAGGGACAACCACCTGCCCTGTAGCCAAACGTACTTAGGAACACAGAGGTCTAGGAAAGGATATTTAAACAGTGGTGGGTTACAAAATGCTTAACAGGAGTTTAAAATAAAGTGCCGTGTCACAACCCCCAAACCCTTTCCTACTCCATTCCTCACCTCCACCCCTGCAGGTTTTCATCCCCAGCGTTAAGCTGGACTATAGCCATGTTCAGTCTAGGTGTGGGTCCTTGGACAGGAGGGGCTACTCAGCAGGAGGTGGAAACGTGAGTCGCACGCCGCAACTCCATTGTTTCAGTGTTATTTCTGTGTTGTGTTTTTCTGTGTTGTTTTTTCCCACTTCCTCCTTGCTTTGCAGTTTACCAATCTCTCCTACAGTCACTCACTCATTCAGGAGCAGTGCTGATGCTGTTTACCTGGCTGCTTTTCATTGACACGTTATTTCTCCAGGGTGATTTGTGTCCTGGTAGGAATGATGAGGCTGAATGTTGAGCGTCTTCTCTCCAGCACTTGACAACATGCAGGATTGTAGCTACTTTCTAACTACAGCTAAGCCATTGCTAAAACCAGGTGAAGCCTTTGATACACACACCTAATGTAAATCTGATGAATCCAAGTGAAGTTCATAGTATGATGAATAAAAGTCAAGTCTGCAAGGCCTCAAAATTCCAATATTCAGGATTCAATATTCTGCAGTTAATTCCTTTGGTATCCTTTGGTATAAAGTGATCACATGGCAAACATGAGCGCACTGTGTGCAGTCTACTGACATCACGTTAAATGATTTCTGGGTTCAAACAGTTACAGTATCTTAGTTACAGTACCATTTGAACAACAGGCAAAGCCCAGAGGAAAACTCTCGAGGAGTCGTCTTTTCTTCATCTTTTAGTCATCATCATCTAGAATAATGAGAAAACAATGTAAAAACTAGTTAACTAAAGAAAACGTCAAGAATGGCTCCAGCAGTAGGATGAACGGATTGATGATGATTTGCTTACTGGAGAGACGAGCCAACCTGCAGCCTGTTTTTCACCCTCACTGACACAAATCACATCTCATCTCTGTCTTTTAATACACATATCTTTAGTAGTGCTATGCATGGGTGAGGGACGCTGTACTGTATGTCAGTCCAAAAGCTAACCAAACAACAAAGGCATCCTGGTGGTTCAGCGGGCTAAGGGGCCTACTTTGTACTCACAGCGTCATGGGCTCAAATCTAGCTCATGACCTGTG
Organism: Monocentris japonica; assembly: GCA_900323365.1. Lineage (NCBI taxonomy): Eukaryota > Metazoa > Chordata > Actinopteri > Trachichthyiformes > Monocentridae > Monocentris > Monocentris japonica. The sequence continues at coordinate 8,697 of OOFE01013712.1, forward strand.
TTGTTCGCCATCAACTCACTCTCTTCCTGTCATTTTCCACGCAAGCTATTTAACAAAGCAGAAATGACTTCAAAATATCAACACCAAGTCTTAGGTTACAAAAGATACATCAAGTGAATTGGTAACTCAGCGAAGTGATCTGTGACCACAGGCGTGTCCCAGTGATTCATCTCGGTGGATGTGGCGTATCTCTTCTTGTTCGTTCTGCTGTGTCTAAAGCTTTATTCCTCCGCCCTGTTTGCTGTCTCATTGGCTCACTCCTTACACATATCTCTGTGTTTTTTTTTCCTTCTCTCTTCAGATCCACAGGGTATGTCACATAACCACATATCGCAGTCTCCTCTTCTATGTAATGGACTGTTATGTGTCTTTGCCTGTGGCTACTTTCAACTGTGCATTCTTATTTAACTGTCTTCCAGTGAAGCGTCACTTTTATGGTGCATATTTGACAGGTTTTGTGTATGTGCCAGACAATGCCAAATGGCTTGCTCAGAGTTGCACTAAAGACACAATTGCAGCACTCACATAGCTTGTATTCAGTCTTGACATGGTGGATCTCCATAACAGACACCAGCAACTCTCAAGGACTGTTATTTAATAGTTACTGGCATTCTGCTCTTCTGGGATTATCTGACATGCAATGAGATATCATTATTTTGGAATGTAGATAGCTGTAGCCTTTCATTTTGAGCCAGTCACACAGTATTCACATTCAAAACCTTATATTTTCCTCAAACAGCAATTGTAGCTTAGCACAAGTCAAATATGCCAAAGCCTTCCCCATAACTCAGATACAGTTTGGCTTTTGATTCTATATGTGAACATCATGAGGAAGGGTCAGCAGGAGTGCATGACCTCCCTGTGAACTATGACCACTGACCATGTCACCCTCAGGTGCAGATCCAGAACAAGAAGATCGACTTGAGTCATGTGACCTCCAAGTGCGGATCGCTAGACAACATCCGCCATCGGCCAGGTAATGGTCAGACTGTACATGTTCAGAAAGAGTGCTGATGTGCATTATGAGTGTAAATAAAAGTGGTTGGCGGTTGACGGTTGGTGGTTGCATCGTCCCCTAACTTCTAAAATCAGAATAAATCAGTTTCCTCTCAGTTTTCCTGATCCGCAAACCAGACAGTATTGATATCCAATATTCTTGTCATCCTTTTACAATCAAAATAGTTGGAATATTTCCACCCAGAGAAAGTCAACTTTTTGTCTCATCTAAGCTAGCTCAGTGTGTGAGGATGACCATTATTTCTGAGGAAAACGAATCAGGGGGCGGGGTGGGATAATGTTTTTGTATAATTCAACTTCAAGCTGATATTTATAGGGGATTATAACAACAGTAACTTCACTTTTTTTGATTGGTAACTGTAATGCAATGATTGAAATTGAAAAAGTAACTTGTTACACCATTACTGGGGAATGTAATGATAAACATGTGCTGAAACTGGTTTCGAACAATACCATCTGGAATTAAAGCCACGAGGTGAACTAAAGATAAAGAGACAGGTAATTGGAGACACTGAATCAAAGTATGGGCACATAAGATGTTTCCAGAAGGCTTGCTGTTCAGCTGTGAGGTGAGGAAACACCCTCTCCACTCCCAACTTGGTGACTGCCTCAAATCCTGCAGTGCCATCTGCTGGTCTCATCCTGTCATTGGTTTTACACCATTATAAAATTGCTACCACGATGAGAGTCTATTCATATAGAATAGATATTTAGTGATTTAATCATAGGAGTGGAACTCAGGAATTTATGTTCTTTGTCATTAAGAAAGCTATTTGTTGTATTCTATATATTTATTTAATATATTCTGTCTTGGCTGTTTTCATACTGTCTTTACTCTTTCCCAGGGGGTGGTAACGTGCGTATTGAGAGTGTGAAGCTGGACTTCAAAGACAAGGCCCAGGCCAAGGTGGGTTCTCTGGATAACGCCCACCACACCCCCGGCGGAGGCAATGTCCTGGTATGTGTCACCTCTAGTCTCCCAAAATATGACTTAAAGGAATACACCAAGTTTTGGGGAGATGCACATATGAGATGATGAGAACAATCATCCAAGGGTCCCCGGTAGATCGTTGGCTCTGGTGCTCCGTTCTAACACTTTAGCATACTCTATATTGAGTGATAGCAGGTGACTCACAAAAAAGTAAAAAAAAAAAACACTCTCAATTTTTAATCACTCCAACATGATTTGAACGTAGTGTGTGGTGTCCTCTCTGAGTTTGTCTCATGTCACACCTCCTGCCTTGTCTAGATTGAGAGCCACAAGCTGTCGTTTCGCGACAACGCCAAGGCACGAGTGGACCACGGAGCCGAGATCGTCACCCAGTCACCAGGCTTGTCTGGCTCCGTGTCACCCCACCGTCAGCGGGATAGCCACCTGTCCTCCTCCGGCAGCCTCAACATGCTTGAGTCGCCGCAGCTAGCCACCCTGGCCGAGGACGTCACTGCAGCCCTGGCCAAGCAGGGTTTGTGAACAATGGATCTCTGGATCGGTGCTCCTCAGACGCCCTCCCCTCCTTTGGACGCCGCCTTGTTCTCTACGTGCCCTGACCTCCCTCATCTTGACCTGGTCCCAGTGAGCCCTGACCCTGATTCCTCCAACCTCTCCGCCCACTCCTGCCACCCCGAGGCCAACCCCCTTCTACTACCACTCAGCTAAACCACAGCCTCTAAAGGAACCGCCTGCTCTCACATCCCCACTGTAAGATACATCAAAGAAACACCAACTCTTGAATGAACTAGGGACTCAAATTAGGAACTACTGTACTTTGGTCCTCTTTTTTCCTCTCTATTTCCAATCCAGATATGTGCTATTTCCAATTCCGTTCTTTGGCCTCTCTTTTTGAATAATGGTGCATAGAATAGTTGTCTGAGCACTGGTCCTAGATCAGCTTCAGTGGTTTGTACAGAATAGTCTTCTGTAAGGACCAGTTATTGGCTCGTCTTCGATCAGTGTTTTGAAGAAGCTACAGCCTTTTTTTTTCTATGATAGGTAGGAACTCATGTGTCCAGCACACCATGCTGCACGTGTTGTTTTTGCTCAGTAAATGTGCATGGACGCGAGACCCCCTCAAAGAACCAAGCATCCTTACTGCAAGTCATGCTTGTCATGCAATATATAATATATTTAACAAACATATATAGAAACGTGTTTAAAAATACAAGTTCTTTGCCACCTACATCTCTTAATTTGAAAAAGAAGTGACAGTACGGTTATAACTTATACCTGTAAAATTGCATTATTGCAAGACCTAGATCATGTAATGACGAGCATGTATTGATCCTAATACAAAAAGAGGCTATTTTGTATTTTAAAAAAGGATTTTAGTAAGTTATTTCCTGAATCATTGGATAAAAAATTAAAGAAATTCATGTTTTGTAGTTATTAGTTGTTTACAGTGTTATGCTTTGGTGACAATCTCAGACAACTGATTTGGTGTTGCTAAGGAGTGCATCTCATTCCTGTTGAAGAGACGTCATCTACTTTCTCAGTAGTTCTCTATACAAACCTGTTTATACATCAGAACAATATTAAATAGTGGAGCTGTATTTCATTCTGCATACCTCCATCCAAAAAAGAAACAGCTGAGAATATCTTTGTCTCTAAAGCTCTAGGTAATCAACTCACATTAGATGATCTTTGCCTAGCTGTAAGACGAATGGACGGCACAGTCTTTCTTCTCCTAATGCAGGCTGAGATTGCACTCATAAGGACTGTATGTTGGCTGAACCACATAGAGGAAGAAGCTATGATTGCGACCTGAGATTCAGCGAA
>OOFE01013713.1:0-11760 GCA_900323365.1 Monocentris japonica
TAATATATAGTTATTGAAATGACGTGTCACATGTCAGTCATCCAAATGGACCAATGAACTCGACGCACTGGACACCCCTACAACTTCCGGTGCAGCCGCCCTCCCTCTTCCGGAATTACCAGCGTGACCGACGTTTCGTGTCTGTTCAGACTTAAAAGTAAGTGAAAAATGAACGTGTTGAAGACGTGTAAATTCTGATTATTCGATGGTATACAGTAACCGTCATAATACATGCTTTCGTCGGTTGGTAATAATAACCAATATGATGACGCTGAAGCGAGAGCCAAGCTCGTGAACGCTTCACAAATGGTGGACACGGACGCCATGCGGTCTTGGTTATCTGCTAAAAAAGCCCCACTACAGCATTACAAATTCTAATTAAACAAACTCTGAAACTGGTCTTTTAGCCCTGTCCATATAGAATTGATGTTTAATAGATGTCAAAAAAAATGTCATGACACACTAAGCAAGTTTTAACGGCTTGAGCCCGCCCACACATCGTCACTCGCTGTAAATTGACCACAATATGCAACCCAGTAGTGTTCATATTTTGTCAGTCCTTTTATTACGCCTATATTTTTGTACAAGAGTCTTAAGGTGTACACCTTTACAGTGTAACTAAAATTGTTTACCGTTGTTCTGTCTCTGTAGAATGCGTTACGTGGCCGCTTACCTCCTGGCTGTGCTTGGTGGGAACACCAGCCCCTCCTCTAAGGACATTAAGGCCATCCTGGGCAGTGTAGGAATTGAGGCTGATGATGAACGCTTAAACAAGGTATGGCATATGAGAAAGTAACACCATACTATTATCTAAGAAGTCTGCATTTGTCCACTGTGTTGCTCATCTGGCTGAAATAAAAGCATGGTTCTTCTCTACAGGTCATAAGTGAACTGAATGGGAAAAACATCAATGAAGTTATGAACTCAGGTAAAGACTAGATTTATTTTTGTTGCAGGGAAAATGTATTAATTTTCAGTGAATTCTTGTAGAAAATGCTTTGTAGTTGCACAGGAAAATGACTAAACTATTTTTATTTTTCCACAGGCCTCTCTAAGTTAGCCTCCGTACCAGCAGGTGGTGCTGTAGCGGCTCCTGCTGCTGCTGGTGGTGGGGCCGCTGGAGCTGGGGCTGCGCCTGCTGCTGGTAAGCTTTATTGTCTGGTCAGTCTTGGCTTGCTTGCTTAGGTTTGTTTGATTGTCCAAATTGCATGACTCCGTAATGTGTAACCAATGCAAAAAAACATGGAAAATGTTCACTGAGGTTGGTAGTTCTCAATTTGGATATACTCTGAAATGAATGTCTTAATCGCTCATCTTTATTCCCCCCTTTATAGCGGAAGAGAAAAAGGAAGAGAAGAAAGAGGAAACCGAAGAGTCAGATGAAGACATGGGCTTCGGACTCTTTGATTAATCTTTGATTAATCTGTTTAAAAAATAATAAAAATGTAAAAGGTTTACACTGAACACTATTGTCTTATTTTTTACAAATTATGCCTGTGCAAAGTTAATATTAGTAAAATACCACATTTTATCACTGAAAATAAGATGATATTCAAAAGGTAGCATGAACAAGAAGAATGGATAGTGGATGAGTTGAGATCTTTTGACTACTAGCACAGCTTGAGTTACCATTCCTCCTTTTAGTATAGAAATTAGCTGGCTGTCCGGGCTAGCACAATGAATTTCCTGAAACAAGATCCCAATCACATGATGAAAGCAATTTTGTGTGCTAAGAATTGGTTGCACTTGGCAACCAGTCATTATTGAGCAATACAGCCTGTGGTCAGTCTATCCTACTGATGGCCAAACAGTGGTGAGTACACCACCTCACAGTGATGCTGAAGAACAACACTTTAATACCTAAATGTGAAATAGCTAAGATGGAAACCTTTGCTCCTGGTTCCTTCAAACTGATGTGAAGCAGTGGCCTGTCAGAGAACCAGAGCTCTCTGGAATGGGCTGTATATCCTGCCTCCATGAGTTGAACAACATGTTAGTGTTATGATCTTTTTTTTTTAAGTGGGTGATTGGACACAGTAAGCATCTGGTCTCAGTAAGCATATCCCCTGCTGAAGTGTCCTTGAGGAAGACACTGCATTTCACCAGCTCCAGGGCTGCCGCTGTGTTGCTACCATGTTCTCTGACCTCTGGAGAAGGGAGGGTGAAAAGAGAAGTGCCTGCCTAAATAGGTGTTGGCTACATAGAGAAGTGACAAATTATTATTAATGATCATGGGTGTAGTACTGCTGCACTGGATTCAGGAGATTCCTTCAAGGGTCCATTGGTTCTGGAAGGGTATTTAATGTCTCATGCCTGCAGGGCAAACTGTTTTACAGGTGCGGCTGAAACCCATCACTGCACACTTTAGTGATGGGACTGACAGACTGTCACATTCCATTTCTTAATCACCTGGCAGGCTGTACACCGAAAATATATTATAAATGTTGGAAAGAACATCATCGTAACACTATTTTCATGTCTTCAGTATACTTGATGTACGTAAACAATGTAAGGCCATCCTTTCCCCTTGTTTTCCAATTACATTTTCAATGCTCAGGCTATATTTTTACTTAATCTATTTTTTGTATTTTCACTCACGTCACTGTGCACAGGGTTGTGCCCATCTTTATCAAGGCACGTTGATTTCAGCCTCAATTATTAGGCAGGAATGCACATTTTTTCTGATACATATTCCCGTATCCCTACCAGGCCCAACATGTTCTGCAGAATCAAAGTGTCTTTCATTCCTCTGTTTCCAGCGTGCCACTACCAGCTTATCCTCTAGCAACCCATACCATCACCACCACCAACAGCAGTAATGAGATTTTATGATCCTATGCCCTTTGCCCAGTCTAATGTTCGCCTGTTGGAGCGTGCCAGTAGCAAGTGAGGCCTATCATAACATGACCCAAACAAGGCTTGATTTTGTATGGCTTTATTATTTGAAGCAGTTACTGTCATCACCACCATCATCATCATCATCTTCATCCTCCTGACCACAGTCAGTGAGATATACTGTAACTATAAAGCCAACCTCAGTTTCATAATAATAGAAAATGTTACAAAAAATTGTTAATTATTTTCTGCATACATATGAACGCCAGCATTCATATTTAGCAACCACAGCAGTCATATCACATTATAGCTATTGGATATTTAACAAATAAGATGTCCTCCACCTTTACATCTTAGAAATGTAAACAAAGGTTTATTGCACTGAGGTGTCTAGCTTACATACAGCAATGTTGCATTGCTCATCTGTATTATTACACGTGAATGTGCACTGTGCAACTAATTTAATGGTGAATTCACATTTTTAGTGTCACTAATAGAATCAGCTGTTCACGATTGTGTTCACTAACATCTCCTTTTTACGTTGATCAGAAAGAGTAAGCAGTATGACATCGGTCACCACGTCACATTACGAAGGCACTCACTCCTGTTTGCCAATGCCACTCAACTGGTTTTTCAGCAAAGAAGTGTTAACAAATATCCTGTAACGGGATAATTATACAGACATTCTTTCAATTCTCTCTAACACAAATGTGTTTCTTCTAAAAAAAAAAGAGGAACTGATGCTTGCAACACAACTGTGATACTGAGTTTTGCTTTTGCTTGCAGGAGCAGTTTCATTTTGCATGGCATCTTCTCAGTCATTAGCATCATCGCTGTCGGACCACGGATGATCTGTACATGCCTGTAAAGACAAGAAAATGCCTTTTAAATCACCTTCTCTCTTGATGCGCTCATTCTTTTCCTTTGAATGTTCATATGCTGCATTGTCATTTTATACACAGTTACATTTCCATTTGAAATATTAAGGATAGGCAAATACTTTGATTTGTAAAAACACTACATAAGAGCTGTCTACTTTTATACATTTAGTTCTCTCCTCTGCTTTGTCTGGTTACTGTAGGTCTGTTACTGCTATTCACCTGTTTGTATTCAAACCGGTCCTCTAAGTAGCGGTTCCCCAAGCCAGTAATATGGCCTATATTCTGTCTGGAGAGGCCAGCTATCCTGGCGGTGAAGTCCAGCGTAAAGGCCAGCTTGACCAGCTCAGGAGCTGCTGGCGGGACAGTGAGATGGTTGTTGCTGGTCGGTGTTGTCTCTGTCTCTAGATAGGCGTCGGCCAACTTCTGGAAGGAGGTGTAGGACATCTTCTGGAAGAAGTTGCTCAAGGTAGGGTTTTCTTTCAGCTAGATGGGATTAGGGAGAGGAATGCTGTCAGTAACTACACTTGGACATATAAGAATCTCATTGCTCCTAAACATGGCCATGGGAAAATCCATGTGACATCACAGTGAGATATTTATAGTGCAGCTACAATGTAGTTAGCAGAAAAATGTTCGGCTGTCTAAAACCTCAACGGTAAAACATGTCTAATGGGCTTCTTCTTGACTCACAATTTTGCACCGATGTTCAACAATCCATCGTAGAAAAAGAAAATATACCAATTTCTCCATTGACAGTAGCCTCAATAGACCACAATGCAACACAGCCACAAGACATGTTGCATTTTGAGTAAGGGGGGCCACTCTCACTTTTCCTCGACTGGAAAAACGTATTATAAAAAAGTTCATGCCTGTTCTCTGGGGGTTGTCGAAAGTCATTCTGGGAAATGTAGGAAATCACAAACTGAAGTGGAAGTAGACAAGGTTGCTTCATCACAAAATACGTCGAACTCCTGGAATGCACTGAACATCACAAACGGATGATTTACAAGTCTCCAAGGAGACAGTAGTATCATGAAGTTTGCGATACACTTGTTCTGTCTCTAGTTTTTATTATCCTTGCTCTCTTGGACACAACCAGAGAGCAAGGATAATAAAAACTTCCTGTAAACCCCGGTTGTAAAAAATGCTCTACCAACCTTAATTTCACTGTCATTAATAATTAACAACATACACGCTTTTTGTTAAGATTTTGTGTTAAGGAGAGACAATGCCATGAATACCCAGACTGAGACAGAGGCACTTGGAATGATCTATCCTTATACTGCTACTAACCACTACTGTTTACATGCTACCATATTACTTAATGGTACAATGTTGTCCATGAATACCAACCTTGTCCTCTATGGCATCCCCCTGCTGCTTGGTCAAAGCAATTATCCTGTTGATTACTTCCTCTGAGGTGAAACAAAAGGGAAGGGAAAGTTAACTGTCATCTGCATGTCAAACAACTGTGGCACATTTCATTATGATGCCAGGAGATGTTTTACCAACTAATACAGTGTAGTTGTAAAGATTAAATACCGATTAAATACATTAATCCTGTTCTTGAGTGGGAGGATGCTGAGCCAATATGCGGAGCCAAGAGAAATGACAGGCTGGTTGTAATTTTCAAGGGTGGGGCTACATTTGCCAGAGAAAGGAATTCTGCCGTCTGGTGTGCGTTGGATTTAATTTTTCACAAAAAAAAAATACCGTTGCCCCAAAAACAACTTATGAACCAAATCTTACCATCTGTGAGAACCTCTTCTTTTTCTTTGACCTGATGGACAATCTTTTCCATTTCCTCTGACACCTTCTCATAGTAGGAATAAGTAGGTTCAACACTCACAACAGCTGCAAATCAACAATTAGGTATTTGTGAATGTCCATACTACAAAAACAGCACAAAGTAAGTGTATTTCGACAGAGGAGACAATATCACGGCCCAGATTACTCCTGGTGTGATGGCCAGTACATTCTGATTACCTTAGTACTTCAACATTTAATCATATTGTTTGCCATGCAACACTACTTCCTACATGCAACATATTAGGTTACACGATCCTATCACCTGTCAATCTCTCTGTCAAACTTACATCCAACTCCAGTGATGTCGGCTGTGTTGAGATCTTTACGCGGATCTCGCTTGATTGACTTTCTCAGAGACAGACGCCTTTTGGCGAACCTTCTTCTCATGGACTTTCTCTTCTGCACAGAGGAAGCAGGAGGCAAGGGAAGGCAGATGGCAGAGGTGGCAGAAGTGTCAGAGGCCTCTTGTGATGGGGAGACCTCGGGCATCTCTGGATGACTCTCCTGCTCTCCTTCTTTCTCCTCGTTGCTCTTCCTAGAGAATAAGCCCAAAAAGCTTTTCCACAACGAGGGCTTTTTGTTCTTTGTTTTTTTGGCCACTTTCTCCGATTCACCAGTGTGTGTCTCAGGCTGATTCGTGGGACTTTCAACCGCAGCGAATGTACTAATTTCCCCATCATCTGAACCCAAGGCCAAGTGAATGGAAGGGCTACTGGAATGTCTGCGCATCTTTTTCTTTCTGTCAGGCATGGTCACCCATTTCTTTCTCCTTTCCGTCTTATTAACCACCAATGGCCCATCATTTAGGCTGAGGCTGCGCTTGACATACACCTCCAGCAGACGGGTCGTGTCCTTTCGGTTCACAGAAATCAGCTGGCCATTTTGAGGCCTTTCACTTTCTGTGTGCGTCTCCATTGTGGGAAAACTACAAGAAAAAAAAAACAATCAAACATACAATATTACATTTACATACTAGTCCAAGCATAGGCATCTTCATGGGTGTAAAGAATCAAGAGCAAATGCTTCTGTGTTTGTAGGCAGAATTCAGGAAGATCTAACCACTGAAAGCTTCAACCAAAGGTGTAGGACACAAGACCAGTTTATTTTGTACCGTTTTGTAGCCAGGAGTCCTGCATCAACTAAACAAATGTATTCTACTCTATTCTATTCTATTCTATTATATTCTAGTCTTGTGGGTGTCTAGACATTTTATACCAGCAGAAACACTTTTAGAGAAATGTTAAAATTAAATGATGTAAGAAACACATTGCCGTATAATTTCCTCAGTAGACGGTAGAGCAAATAGTAGAGACTCACCTTAAGTCCTCCTGAGACATGATACAGCGCCGTATACCTCCCAAAGATTTATATCACTATGCGACGGACGCGCAGTAGTTCCGAGTAAAACAGGTAGCAAAATGCCTTGTTCATACAGGTAGGCTCCATAGTCCTGAACCTGTAGTCACATTCCCCACCCTTGTTTGTACATGTTGCACACGTCCCCGCCTTCCTCACATTCCCTGAACCTATCATCATTTTCAGGAGAACGAGAGTAGGCGGGGGAGGGAAAGCGCCCTCCCTGTACAGGTGAGTACGTCAGATGGTAAAGCACCTTGTTTACGGTTTCGTCGTCGTTCTCTGTTCTCTGCACGGCAGCCTAGCTTCTGCCCTCATTTTACAGGAAGTAAAAATACTGAAGGACTTCCCAATATGCCTCTTTAAAAATAACACCTGACAGTATTCACTCCTTGTGCCCCGTGGTTGTATTGCAGTAAGTCGTTTTTCAGATCGTTTGATTCAACCAAGTTATCAACGACGGCACCGTGCACCCCACAATACAAATATCACAGCATAACCATAAACCCTATATAATGTCCTATGGGAATATTATAGTGAAGCCATAGAGGATAAAATACCATAAAGTATGCTAAGATTACTATGAGCTCACTGTTGAGTAGTCTAGACGTACTATACATTTTATTAAGAATATGATATACATATAATATGTCATATTATTTTTCGTTGGGGATTAATCTGATTACTAGTTCAAATCAATTAATAATCGACTCCACCTTGAAAGTGAACTCCTTTCACTTTGTTACAACATGTCTGCATGCTGGTGAAGTGACATCCAAGGTGTTTCCCCAGGTGCTGTAATCGCTGCAGTATAAAAGCAGCAGTATGACTTGAGCGCTGTGAGAGGTTTCCAGGAAATGCACGATAAAGCTGTCTTTATAGCAGAGAAAAAAAATATGCCTATTTCCCTCTTCATTGGCTTTATCATACAAACAGGGCAATTGCACTGATAAGCATCGTGGTACTGTGGTGTCATTTTATGACTAACGCCATGTATTTGTTAACTGGAAACCTACCTTAAGCTGCCAAGCTTGTAGTACAGCTGGCTTCATCTTGTGAGTAAAGTTCATGAATCAGCTTCTTTATTCTCCCTGACAGTAGTTGTGATTATCACCCTCCGATGACCCCAGCAGGCCACAAACCTCCTCCTTATTCTGCTAATCCTTTTTTCATTATTAGTGAGATTCCAGGATTAAAAAGGACTTTACCCCCCTAACAATCTTGTGCTGTATGCAGAGGTTTCCTTATTAAAAGCCTGTACAAAAATGATTGATTCACAATTTCCACAATCATTCATTCAGACATTCAGACAGATAATAGATTGTGAATATCACATAAATGGGCTTTTGCCGACTTTAAGGAGCCCACATTGGTTTCTGATCCGTCTGAGCACTGAAAGCAAGGATAATATGTTCATAATGGCCAAAGACGAAAGTAGACAGGGCCCAAATATGTTTACTCATATGTTCCATTTCATTGCCTGAGAGTGAGCCTGTTATAAAACCTTGCTCAGGAGTCAACAAATGAGTGATAATAACATGTTTACAATGTGCAGTAGCAAAGTAATGCCTCAAGGTGTCACACTAAACATTGTGAAACAAGTTGTGCCTGTCGTGACGATGATGCTGTGATCACGCAAGTAGAAGTGTAGTGATCAACAAGTTAAATGCTGTGCCCATACGTTGTCAGGCATATTTTACTTTTATTCCCTGCAGGGATTTACAATACAGGAATTGCATACATTCAGTGGGTTGGTTTTTCTCCGATTTGGCAGGAATACCTTGGACTGATATAGACCACAGTCATGGGAATTGTGGTAATTATCTATGTAATTAGATTTATTTTTCCATAGCACTGCATTTTTTTGCCCAGTGTTCTTTTCCTCAATAACTGCAACTCTACATCCAGGCCTTGTGAAAACTTGTGTCCCAGATGTGAAGAGCAGCCTGGGGTCTTCTATTTGATCTACTATCTGATCCCGGGTGACACTTCAGGTCACCTGCTTCATTTTTCATGGGCGTTAAGCAGGACAAATGCAAGACTCACGTTTCGTCCCACAATGTCTGACCTCCAGGGCTGGTGCACCGCAGCGCAGCAGTCACCGTGCAGTTATAAACCTGTCATAAATCTTTATCTCCTTGAATCATCACCTACCTTCTGGGGACTCTGGATCCCCGTGTGACTGCACTCGAGGTCACATGATAAATACAGACACTGCATTTTTCCATCTTGAAAATGATTGATTGCAATTAGCATCACTCTGCTAGAATAAAACTGAGCTAAAGAAGCATATTCAGACTGAAATTGGAGGTTAAAATGTCCAAATCCCAAAATTTAATATGTATTAATGCATACTATATAACATAAATCATTTATTGATGTAATATGGTATTAACTATATGCCTATTTGATTGTATTGCTGACTGGTCATCAAAAACTTCTCTTCAGCTACTCTGAATTATTAAGGGAGGCCAAAATGTCATTTGCGTCACAAAATCTGCAATGATTTCTCAATCAGGATCACTGGAGTTTCCCTGTGATGTCAACAAAAGGAAAGAAAAAGAAAAAAGACTGTTGATGGTTAACTTGGTTGTATTTTCCAGGCAACATCTATAACACTTGTTATTACAGCCATAATATAAGTTAACATCTGGAGAAAGATCATTCTTGAGCTTGCCATTTGGGAGTCTGGTAATATGTAGTCAGAGTTTCTGATTTATTTATTGACCACAATACAAATACAGATCATTTCCTTGTTTGTTGTCTAACAAAATGACATAGTGTAATTATGGTCATATTAAGGCTGATATTACAGTGTATGTATGAACTGTCAGAGTAATGCTTGTACTCTTCCACAGTTGTATTTGGATATTTGTTTCCTGTTGGTCCAGTCTTAGTTATGGAAAAAGGTAGCTGTCAACATGAGGAAGTGCAATAAATTGCAACAAACATATAGTATATCTGAATGACCTCATACATTTCCATCACTATTGCAGTAAATGTTATGACGGTACCAATTTGAAATGACTTCCCAAACGTGTTTCTCCAGAGGAGGAGCATGTACCACAGTGTGTCACACTGTGTCACACTATGTCAGGATGCCTAAGCCTCTTTCACCCCCACCAAGAAGCAGGGTGTGTCCACCTGTCCTTCATTCCCTCCAGTGTTGAGAGAGCAGATGGAATATCAAGCACGCTTGGTTTAACTTGTGCCAAGAACATGCCAAGAGATACTTGCTGCTCATTTCTTCTAGTGTGCCCTTTTTGAAAAGATTTTGCTATTGCGATTTCATCATATTAGGCCTGCAATCAATAATGATGCTATAAGAGGTGATGCAAAACCCTTGTCACAATTTTCTTGGTCAGCAAGGTCAGGGCACAGAAGCAATGACCCACGTAATACCGTAGGTGACAATGTTTGTTGAATTTTAATCAGAATCAAACCCATAAGGATTGCTTTGTCACTAAGTAGTAGACTTGCTGGGCTCTGTTTTCACTTGGTCAAAGACAATGGCAAGGTCATAGTAAAGGTGATCTAGCGTCTCTGTGCACTGTGCTAGATTCAGAGGGAATACAGTAGCTGGAAGAAACAGGAGACTCTGCAGGGATTTAATACAAACAAACCGCACAAGAGACCAAGAGACTTTGCCCTCTAGAGGGCATGAATTACAGTACACAAGCTGCTGTCTGTGCAGCTCTGAAATTTGCTTTTAGCGTGTCTGCTGACAAAACAGTAACCCAATCTACTGATATGAGACTCGCTGTCTGAGCTTTAGTGTGAGACTCATCTATTGGCTCTCTTCAAAGATTGGGACACGTTTTGTCACTTAGTTGGAGAGTAAGAGGAAGAATGGAGTCATGCAATGCTGATATTTTTAGATCCATTAAGCGTTGCAGTATAGTTTGCTGTGTCATAGCGGTTAGACCATCTGCTGGTGTTAGAATGGATTTCTAAGGTTGAATCCTTATCAAAGGCAGGATGGATTTGATCTCTTCATGGAACACCCGATGAATTATAAATGACAGCCTCACATTGGGTTTGACCTTGCGAGAGCCACCTGTCTGTTAAAGGGCAAAATACTATCAGGCCTCATGTTTGGGATATCGCTACACAATCAGTGATCAGCAGGGCAGAAGGGCAGGCTCTCTGACCGTTAACTAGTGACAAGGGTAAAAGACGGCTGAACAGACTGCCGAATGACACGGTGTGTTTCCCTGTGAGAATGGTCGTATCAATTTAACAAGCCAGACTTGAAATAGCAGTTAGAGGGAAAGCTCACAAAATCTAAAACCAACAAGCATTCATTAATACACAGGACAAGATGTTACTATCCCTTGTGCCATAAGCCAAGATAAACACTTGGAGAAGCCCAATTCAGATTAAAAAACAAAACAAACGAGTGATATACCCACCATCAAATGAACACCATAGCAGACATCAGGCTACACTGTCATAGATCTACAGAGTCATTCCTCAGATGGCACCATTCGCCAGTTACCTACCCTAGCCAACAGCGGTATGCGGCACGTCATTGGGGTTATCAAGTGGGCACCTTCCTTCACCGATGTTTCGTTAAGTTCGGCCCACGACACCTCAAGAAGGCTTAACTGTGTATTCCAGCATCCTGGAAACACCCCCCTCTATGCCACCACCTCACAACTCCCTTTTACCCTTGTCATCTAATGCCTGCCATCAAACTAGCATTACCCTAGCCTTAGTTAGCCTTGATCCTAGCCTTGACCTAGCATTAGCCTAGCCATACCAGTACAAACCTGTCTAACTGATACATCAACACAACTATACAACACAGCTAAACAGCAAACAGCAAAACACATACAGAAATGTGCTTGGATCACGCCTAGCCAGCGTTCCAGCATAT